>JAQZBX010033821.1:0-25227 GCA_029593785.1 Cabassous unicinctus
TTCTTTGTATATTCAGATACAACTCCTTTGTCAGATATGGTTTTTGCAAATATTTTCTCCAAATATGTGGATTTTCCTTTCATCACCTTTATCAATGTATTTTACAGAGGAAAAGTTTTATATTTTAATAAAGTACAACTTATATATTTTATTCTCTCATGGATTGTGCTTTGGGTGCTATATCTTAAAACTCATTGCCAAACCATGGGCACCTAGATTTTTGGATATGTATTATTCTAGATGTTTTATACTTTGCATATTACTTTTTTTAAAAGCAGTGTTATTGAGATATAGTCACACAGCATACAATCCATCCAAAGTGCACAAACAATAGCTCTTACTCTAATTGCAGAGTTGTGCATTCAACACCACTATCAAATTAGAACATTTTCACTGTTCCAAAAAGAAAAATTCCATACCCCTTATACCCACCTCTTATCGGTTCTTAGCATTCATATGGTACCCTTCTTTCAATTGATGATAGAATATTAAATTATTACTTCAAACTAGTGTCCATAGTTTGCATTAATTGTATTTTTCCATTTAGCACTGTATCATTAACACCTTGTAACTAACTGCTACTTTATTTTTTATAAATAAAATTCCATTTTATTGAAATGGATTCAAATGATATGTAGTATTTTGTGGCTGGTTTCTTTCACTTAGAATAACGTATTGTTGTTTTATTTTTTACAGCTGACGGAAGAATATTAATATATTACTACTCGCTACAGTTTATATTTTGTTTTAGGTGGTTTTTTGTCCACACTCCATCCTGTTATTAAAGCCTTGTAATAATAACATACATTTGTTCTAATCAGTGGAAAGTGTTCTTGTATTTCTACTATTGACTACAATCACTGTCCACAACAGAGTTCAATACGTTCTACGAATATGTGGATCATCCTTCAGCTTTCCTTCTAGTGACATATATGACCCTAAAATTTCCCTTTCAACCACAATCACACCCACATTTTGGCAATATTAATGACACTAATATTAATGTGCTTCCATCACCTCCAACCATTTCCAAACATTAATGATCAACCTTATTACAAATTCTGCACAAATTAAATATCAGCTCCCCATTCTTTAACCTCATTCCATCATTTTGGTGACTTATATTCTACATTTTGGCTTCATGAATTTGTCACTTTATTTAGTTTATATTAGTGAGGTCATACAATATGAGTCATTTTGTGTTTGACATTTCACTCAACATAATATTCTTAAGGTTTATCCATGTTGTCACATATATCAGGACTTCATTTCCTCTTACAGCTGAATAATACTCCATTTTAAGTATGTGACACATATTGTTTATCCTGTCAACTGTTGATAGACACTTGCATAGTTTCCATCTTTAGGCAAGTGTGAATAATGCTGCTATGAACATCAGTGTGCAAATCTTTGTTCATATCCCTGCTTTCAGGTCTTCTGACCATATACCTAGCAGTGAGATTGGTGGATCGAATGGCAGTTCTATATTTAGCTTCCTGAGGAGCTGCCAAATTGTCTTACACAGTGGCTGCACCATTCTATATTCCCATCAACGGTGAATATGTGTTCCTATTTCTGCAGATCCTCTCCAACACTTGTAGTCTTTTTTTTTTTAATAGTGGCCATTCTGATAGGTGTGAAATGATGTCACAGTGTAGTTTTTTTTTCAATTTTTAACTTTATTTTTAAAGAAGTTTTAGATTATAGAAAAGTTACTTTGAAGATATAGGGGATTTCCATGTACCCCATCCCTTCCCCACCTCACATTTTCCACTAATAATAACATCTTACATGTGTGTGGTACATTTCTAACAATTGATGAGCAAATAAGAAGCATTGTTACTAACTGGTCTATAGGTTATATTATGGTTTACTTTGCACCATATAATTGTACAATTTTTGACAAAATGTGTAATGACTTATATCCATTACTGCAATATTCTGTACTAAAAAATCCCTGCATTCAACCTACTATTCCTGATCCCTCCCCTCAGAATCTCTGGTAATCACTACTGTTATATTATTACTACAAGTTCTGTTACTACAATAAAAAGTCCAGTTTGGTCCATGTTTGCATTCCACCCTTAGGTTTTTATATTCCTCAAACTTGAGGATTTTTCTATGGTGATGTCTTCTCTGTTTCAGGATGAGAGAGGGCTTGGAATTTATGTGGGAGATGGAAGAAACTGTCTTCCTTGAAGTTGTAGATACTCTCGTTTGTTGTGATGGGCATTGTCCATCATCATCATTTTGTTAGTTGTCCTGAGCTAGTCCAATGAACTGGAGAATAGATGTTGAGTCCAAGTCTGATGAGATTCAGGGCTCAACAGACATATGAAGAAAACACAGATTTAAGCCCCTGTGACATGTATTTAGTGGGTATATTGCTACTTTAGGTTTAAATAAAATAGGTAGAAGAATCATGTGTAGGGAAATTGTAAATGAGTCTAAATCTGTTACTTTGGCATGATAGGTTATCATATATACCAAGGTCAGGCCCACCAATGGGGTGGAGATTGCCTGGGGTTGTGTGCCTTGCCAACAGTGTCCAGATATCTCTAGAGCCCTCAGGAGCACCCCTGTTTGAGGTTTTGTTTACCATGGGATTTAGTGAAACCCACCTGAGAAGTGCATAAGCATAACTTCTAGAATGACCTCCCAACTAACATTGAAATCTCTTAGCTATAAAAACTCTTTTGTATTTAATCTGCCCCCTGTTTAGCAATTGTGAATAATACCACAATGAAGATTGGTGTACATATATCTGTTCATGTCCCTTCTTTCAGTTCTTCTGGGTATATTCCCAGTAGTGGGATAGCCATATTATATGGCAGTTCTCTACTTAGCTTCCTAAGGTACCACCAAACCATACTCCACAGTGGCTGCACCATTCTAAATTCTCACCAGCAGTGAATGAGTGTTTCTAAACTTCCAAGTCCACTTCAACACTTGTAGTTTTCTGGGACTATTTTCTTTTTTTAAAACCGGCCATTCTAATAGGTGTAAAATGATATCTCCTTATAGTTTAGATTTACCATTCTTTAAAAGCTAGTGATGTTGAACATATTTTCATATTCTTTTTAGCCATTTGTATTTTCTCTTTGGAAAAATATCTTTTTAAGCCTTTTGCCCATTTTTAAATTGGACTGTATTTTTATCATTGAGTTGCAGGATCCCTTTAAATATCCTGAATATTAATCCCTTATAGATATGGTTTTCAAATATTTTCTTCCATTGAGTAGGCTGCCTTTTTCACTTCTTGACAAAGTCTTTAGAAGGACAAACATTTTCAATATTAAGGTGATCTCATTTTATTATTTTTTTACAATGTTCATACTTTGGGTGTAGTGTAATGTCTAAAAACCCATCTCTTAACCCAAGATCTTGAGGATGCTTCTTTACATTTTCTTCTAGCAGTTTTATAGTCGTTACTCACATATTTAAGTCTGTGACCCATTTTGAGTTAATTTTTGTATAAGACATGAGGATAAGGGTTCTTTTTCATCTTTTTGTACATGGAAATTTAGCTCTCCCAGCACCATTCTTTTTAATATATATATTTTTTATTTTTTTAAAGATACTTTGATTACATGAATGCTACGCAAAAATATAGGCATTCCCATATACCCCACTCCCCACACCTCTCACACCCTCCTACATAAACAACATCCTTCATTAGTGTGGCACATTCATTGCAATTGATAAATGCATTCTGGGGCATTGCCACTGAGCATGGACCATAGTTCACATTGTAGTTTACACTCTTTCCCACACAATTTTGCGGCCATGGGAAGACCTACAATGGTCTATATCTGTCATTGCAATGTCTGTCAGGACAATTCCCAAGTCCCAAAAAGGTCCCCATATTATGCCTGTTTTTTCCTCTCCCTGCCCTTCCAGTGGCCATTGCCTCCACATCAATGTTGTAATTTCTTCCATTACTAGAATCACAGTAAGTCTGTAGTACAATACCAGCAAGTCAACTCTAGTCCACAGTTCATTCCCCAATCCTGAGGATTCTGGGATGATGATACCCACTCCACTTCTAATTGAGAGGGGACCTCAATCCCATACAGCCATAGGATGGGATGCTTGCAGTTGTAGGCTCTCTCATTTCCCTAATATAGTGGTTGTCAATCCTCACCTTCTTGTTAGTTGTCCTGGGCAAGTCCAATGAACTGGAAAGTATATGCTGCAACTCTTTGAAGCTAAAGGCCCAGCTGGCACATTGACAGCCCAAAGATTCCAGTCTCCTAGACATATACCTACAAACTCCAGCACGAAGTATAAGTTTAAATAGAAGGGACAGATGAGCCATGTGTAGGGAAGCCATAACTGAGTCCAACTCTATCACTCTCAGGAGAACAAACTCCAAAGTAGGGCCCACTGGCAAGGCACCAAGCTCCAGAACCATCTGCCCTGACCATAGGACCTGGGCATTTCCAGAGCCCTCAGGAGCTCCACTATTTGGAATAGTATCCCCTCTGGCAGTCTATGAGATCCTGCTGAGATGTGCATAAGCATTACATCTGGGATTGCCTCCTGACTCATTTTGAAGTCTTTTAACCATATAATTTCTTTGCCTTTTCCACCTTTTATTTGAGGTCTTTTTTTCCAATTGTATTGCCAGCTTGACAATACTGTTAACTTTGTATAACCATAATCATAAACCAGGTTACAAAAACCAGCAGTATACTTAAATGTATTTGATAGGCAAAGAAACTCATCTCACTTTTAGTCATAAAGGACATATCATATTTAGAAAGAATGGAAATCAAAGATGTAGTACAAAGGGATGTGCAAGATGATACTTTAAAAATCTTATTTTTTAGTATAAAACATATAAGAAAGAGAGCCATATTACAAGTGCATTGAATTTTCAAAAACTGGATATAATCCATGGAACAAAAACACAAACCCATAAAGGACATGTCCAGTTCCCAAGGTTCTTCTCTTTGCCCAATGTGATTTATACAGTAAATGGAATATTATCCAACAGCAAAAGAATATGACTTCTGATGCATGCTACAATAAATATAAACATTGAATACATCACATTTAGAGGAATAAGCCAGGCATGAAAAATTCACATATGACATGTTCTTTCTTAAATTAAATACATAGAGGTAGATAGTAGATTACATTGCCAGGGATTGAAACATGGAGTGGTTATTCTTTACTGTGTGCAGAGTTTCTGTTTGAGGTGATGAAACAGTTTAATTAAATGTATTAATTTTAGTCACATGTTGTGCATATAAACATTGCCAGTGATTGCATACTTGAATATGGTTAAAATGCATAGATATTAAATTTTATTTCTCATTTTGTCTTAAATTTATAGAAATATTAGCAAAACTTTTAATGAAATAAAATGAGCACCCCTCAAGAATATGCAGGAAAAATAAGTGAGACTATCCTTTCATGTTGCTAAGCTTAAGACCTGGTGCATAAGAAGGTCTAAATATATTTCTTATAATGAGCACTTTAGGAATGAGGGGCAAAATGACAGTAATTTTTGTTACAAGCATAATACTCCTAATTTTTTGGCAATGTGTCATCAAGCAAGCAGTGTAACATCCACAGTTTCCAAGGTTTTATAACTCATGAATACCATTCTCTTATTTATTGAAGAGGAGAATAGCAAATTTCTGGAGGCAGTATCAAGAGCTGTATCCTCACTCTGTGTCAGAGTTTTGGAGATCTAAGGGACCTGGTCCAGGTAAGCACCTGTCTTAACTTTGGAAAAACTTTAAGTCAATGGATGGAGTACATTGCTAGGAAGATACATCTGTGGAAGGCAGGGGAATTCATCGAGAAGAAATCATGGAAATGGGATTCCCATGTCTAAAAACTTGGGCTATAGGGAACAGTGAATTAGTAGGAAAAATTTCCTTTCTGTCCAGACTAGTGATCCACAGGGAAATGATGACATATGAGTAGAAGTAATAGGGAAATCTGCTAATGAGTGGCCATTAGGGAAGCTGTAATAGCTCCTTTGCTGCTGTTCTTCATCCTGTACCACCCTGGGCTGGATGGGACATGGTTGTTTCCTTGGGAGACCAATTCTGGCTGCGGTGTGATGCTGACTACTTCATCTTGTGTAGATGTTGATAGAGCTTCAGTCACATCACCAATTATCCAGGGAAGAATTTTCACTTCCACATGGAGACCTTCTAAGTGACACCAAACTATTGAGCCTGAAAGTTCAGCAGAATTTAAAGGAAAGGAGTAATTTTCTCTGAGTATAATGGAATAAAGTTGGAAATCAACAAGATGCAGAAAGAGTGAAAATTCACATAGGTATGGAGAATAAATAACACACTCTTAAATAATTAGTGAGTCAAAGAATAAATTTTGAGAGAAAACAATAAATACCTCCACACAAATGAAAAGAACACAACATATCAGAACTTATGAGATCCAATGAAGGCAGTGCTGAAAGGGAAATTTATAGCCTTCAATGCTTACATTAAAAAAGAAGAAAGAAGTAAAATTAATGATTTAACTACACAGCTGCAGAAACTAGAAAAAGAACAGCAAACTAATCCCAAAGCACACAGAATGAATGAAATTAAAAAATCAGAGAACAAATAAATTAAATTGAAAAAAAAAATAGAGACAATTAACAAAACCAAAAGTTGGTTCTTCAGGAAGATTAACAAAATCAACAAAACCTTAGCTAGACTGACAAAGAAAAAAAGAGAAGATCCAAATAAATGAAATAAAAAATGAAAATGGGGGCATTACTACTGATCCCACAGATATAAAGGCAATCATAAGAGGATCTTATAAGCAATGGTACACCAAAAAACTAGACAATGTAGATGAAATGGAGAAAATTCTAGGAATGTATGAACAGCCTACACTGACCCTAGTAGATATAGGAGACTTTAACAAACCAATCACAAGTAGAGAGATTGAAACAGACATTGAACAACTCCCCAAAAGAAAAACCCAGGACCAGATGGTTAAACAGGAATTCAAAGGAGATATAATACAAATCTTACTCAAGCTCTTCCAAAAAATTGAACAAGAAGGAATGCTACCAAATTCATTCTATGTAGCCAATATAACCCTAATACTAAAGCCATGTAAAGATATGAAAAAAGAAATTTATCAACCCATTTCCCTAATGAATACTGATGCAAAAATTCTAAAAAAAAAATACTTGTTAATTGAATCCAATAACACATTATAACAATTACTTATCATAATCAAGTAGGTTCTATACAAAGCAGGCAAGGGTGGTTCAACACAAGAAAATCAGCATAGTACACTACATTAATAAATCAAAGAATGAAAATCCCATGATTGTATGATGGACTCAGAGAAAACATTTAACAAAATACAGCATCCTTTCTTCATATACAAATGAAAGAAATTGAAAGAAATTGTTTTATTGATAAAGGCCATATATGAAAAACCCACACCTAACATTGTACCCAGTGAAAGCCTGAAAGCTTTCTCATTGATACCAAGGACAAGACAAGGATGCCCAATATATTGTCTATATATTGTTCAATATATTGCTAGAGGTTTTTGCTAGAGCAATCAGACAAAGAAAAGGAACAAAAGACATTCAAAGCATCCATATTTGCTTATGATATGATCCTAATCCTAGAAATTACCCAGAAATGTATAAGAAAGCTGTTAGAACTAATAAATAATTTCAGTAGAATGTCAGGATAAAAGATCAATATGTGAAAATCAGAGGTGTTTCTATACACAAATAATGTGCAATCTGAAGAATAAATCAGGAAAAATTTCCATTTACAATAACGACTAAAATAATAAAATATTTAAGACTAAACTTAACCAAGGATGTAAAGTACTTGTAGTCAGAAAATTACAATGACTTGATAAAAGATTTTTTTAAAAAAGAACTAAATAATTTAAAGTAAATTCCATGCTCATGGATTGGAAAACTAAATATCATTAAGATGTCAATTATACCCAAGTTGCTATACAGATTCAATGCAATCCCTACAAAAATTCCACCAGAAATTTTAAAACAAATGGAATACACAATTATCAATTTATTTGGATGATAGGAGGCCCAAATAACAAGAAAAATCTTAAAAAGGAAAAGCGACATTGGCAGACTCTCACTTCTGGACTTTAAATTATATTACCTAGCTACAGTGGTAAAAACATCATCATATTGGCATAAAGATAGATACATGGAACAATGGAACTGACTTGATGGTTCAGAAACAGAACCTCATGTCTACGGTCAAGCAATTTTTGACAAGTCTGTCAAACCCAACCAGTTGGGTAATACAGTTTACTCAATAAGTAGTGTTGGGAGAACAGGATTATCATATCCAAAAGATAGAAAAAGGCCACTTATCTCACATCATATAAAAAATTTAACTCAAAATGCATCAAAAACCTAAATATGAAAGCTAAAACAATAAGCTCCTAGAATAAAATGTAGGAAAACATCTTCAAGACCTGGTGGTAGGTGGTGTATTCTTAAACCTTCCATGAGCAACAACAACAACAAAACATGGATAAATGGGACCTCCTCAAATTTAAATACTTTTGTGATTCAAAAGCCTAAGTCAAGAAAAGGAAAATGCAGTCCAATAGAAGAAAATATTTGGAAACCACATATCTGATAAGGTGTGATTTCCATACTATATAAAAAGATCATACAACAGAACAACATAAGAGCAAGCAATCCAAATTAAAAATGGAAAAAAAGATTTACCAAGACATTTCTCCAAAAAAGAAATACAAATGACAAAAAAAACAAGAAAAAACGTTCCATATCACTTGCAATTGGGGAAATGCAAATCAAAATGACAATGGGATATCATCTCATACTGCATCAAAAGGCCATTATTTAAAAAATAATAATAATAGGAACACTTCTTCACTGTTGATGGGATTGTAAAATGGGGCAGCTTCTGTGGGAGACAGTTTGGCTGTTCCACAAGAAGTTAAATATAGAATTGCCATATGATACAGGAATTCCTCTACTATGAATATATCCAGAAGAACTGAAAACCATGACATGAACAGACATCTGCAGAGATGTTCGTAACAGCATTATTAACAATTGAAAAAAAGAGGGAAACAACCCATGTCCATCAACCAATGAGTGGATAAAGAAAATGTGGTATATACGTATGATGGAATACTATCCTGAAGTGTGAAGAAATGATATTGGGACACATATTAACAGGGATGAATATTAAAGACATTATGCTAAGTGAAGTAAGCCAGACATATAAAGGACAAATATTGAATAGTCTCACTAATATGAACTAAATAAGAAGAATAAATGCATGGAGTTAGAACCAGAGTATATGTTATTAAGAGTTAAAAGGAGAGATGTGAAGGAAAACTGATGCTCAATGCATGTAGAATTTTTAATTAACTTGACTGTAAAAGTGTGGAAATGGACAAAGTTTATGGTGACACATTATAGTGAATAGCAACTGCTATATCGATGGAATTGTGGCTGAGAAAATTAGTCTAGGGATGTGGATGTCAGCTGGAGTAGGACTGTAGAATTTTCTGGGGACTAATTGGCATGGTAGGCCCAGAGGTGGATGAAAACTGTGGTTGATAGTGCAAACTAAGGAGTGTCCTTCTGTGAGCTGGAATGGATGTGCATCTCTGTTTCTGTGTGGTGGGCATGTAAAGGGGCATGGGAGAAGTTCAATTGGTGTGAACTATGGACTGTAGTTAAGAGGAATAGAGTAGTGTTCTCACATCAGTGCGAAAGATGTACTGTATTAAGATAAGTGTGGTATGGAAAAAAATGGCAAATATATACCATATACATTGGTTAGTTGCAATTTGATATTATCTCATAATCTGTTAAAAAAAATTCTGCAATGGTCTGGTGGGTTTGTGAAGGTGTGTTGTATGGGAATTATACACATGTGCATGTGCGTGATTGTTTGGTAAGTTCACAACTTCTGTAATAAGAATATGTTGAAAAATATACCTGAGTCCAATATACCCTACCCCTCCCCCTGAACTACTTTCCCATATTAACATCTTTCATTAGGTGTTACATTTTTACAATTGATGAACACATATTGAAGCATTGCTACAAACCATGGGCTATGGTTTACATGATGATTTATACCCTGCACAACACAATTTTTTGTTATTAAAAAACGTATAATGGTTTGTATCTGTCATTGCAATGTCATGCAGAACAATTCCAAAGTTCCAAAACTGTCCCCATTTCTTCCTAGTCTTCCCTTTTCCTGCACTAAGAACCTCTGGTGTATACTGCCTTTACATCAGTTATAAAAGTTCTTCCATTACTAGAATAATAATAAGTCTATTTTAGTCCTTAGTTCTGTTTCCCCCTTATATTTGTTCATACTTCAATCCTGAGGATTTGTTGGTGTTGATTCCCACCCTGACTGTAATTGAGAGAGGGATTAGATTTCATGGAGCAGATGGCTATAATTTTATTGCTTGCAGTTGCATAAAATCTTCTCTTCCTGGGATGGGCATTGTCCATCATCATACTTTCGTTAGCTGTCCTGGGTGAGCCCAATGAACTGGTGAGTAGATGTTACAACTATGAAGAGGTTCAGGGTTCAACTAGCCAATGAACATACTGAAGAGTTAAGACACTGGAATATATATTTAACAAGTGTAATACTAATTAAAGTTTCAAGTAAATGGGCAGAAGAGCCATCGGTAGAAAAATTATAAATAAATCTGTCTGTTACATTAGGGAGCAGATATTCAATAGCAAGATCCATTGCCAGGATACTGACTTCCTGAGATTATCTGCCCTGCTTATAGTGTCTAGATGTCTCTGGAGCTCTCATGAACCCTGCTCTTTGAAACACTCTTTACTGTGGCAGACAATGAAATCTTGCTGAGACATGCATAAGCATAACCACTGTAGTTGTGATTTGCATTTCCATAATAGCTAATGATATTGACCATTTTTATGTACTTTTCACCATTTGTATTTCTTCTTTGGAAAATGTCTAATTATTTTGCATGTTTGTTAATTGAATTACTTTATCTTTCATTGTTGAGTTGTATAAGCTCTTTATGTAACATAGGAATAAAATTCTTAATTGTCATGTTGTTTCTAAATATTTTTACCCATCGAGTAGGCTGCCTTTTCATATTCTTGACAAAGTACTTGAAATGCAAAAATATGTAAATCTGAGGAGCTCCCATTTATCCATTATTCTTTCCTTCTTGGCTCTTAGGGTGTAAGGTTTAAGAAACTTCCATCTACCATATGATCTTTTTTTTTTTTTAATAAGTCATTTCTTTATTTTTTTTAAAGATTTATTTATTTATTTATTTATCCCCCCCTTGCTGCTTGTCGTTTACTGTGTCCATTCACTGTGTGTTTCTTCCGTGTCTGCTTATCTCCCCCTTGCTGTGAGGTCCTGCTGCATCAGCCCACCACGCTGTGTGGGCTGGCCTGCTCTCACAAGGAGGCCCCGGGAAGCGAACCTGGGGCCTCCTGCATGGTAAACGGGGGCTCTATCGCCCTCACAATGAGGCCCCAAGAAGCGAACCCAGGACCTCCCATATGGTAAATGGGAGCACTATCCATTGAGCCACACCCGCTTCCCTACCATATGATCTTGTTCCTCAGTATTTTAAGCTCTACTCATGACAGTTTTCCAGTGGCCCTATCACTGACAGGAAGCCATCCAATGGGGGGGTCCTCCCCAAGGTCTCTGTTCATGTCTCTGTTCCTCATGCTGTAGAAGAACAGGTTCAGCATAGGGGTGAAAAAAGCTTACATCATAGAATTCCCTATTTACCCTAGAGGACGATGTACCTGCAGAGCTCAGGTAGACACCAATACCTGTGCCACAGTGTTGATGTTCTGGAACTAGGTCAGTGAAAATGGTGCCACAGCTGAGAAAAGATGAAAAAGAAATAACCAGAGTCAGGGGATCCTCCATCCAAAGGGAGGAGATTGCCACTGCATAAAACATAGTGGCTTTTATTTAGCTTTAGAACAAAGAAAATATGTGTGCGCATGAGCAAGGGTAATAGATACATGATGGGTTACATGTTACTAAAGTGAACAAGTGTTTAGGGTTAATGGTTCAGTTCTCTTTACATTCCTGCATGTAACAGACCTTGTTAATCATTATCTGACATATACTAGATACTCTCTTTGAAGCACAGGATGTTTCTCCACCTGGCTCCTACCAGATCTTAACTTAGTGTTTTTAGACTAGAGACACCTGTCTCATACATACCAAGGTGGCCTGCTTTCTGTCAGTTGTCATGACCTTTAATTGAACTCCTTCATTCCCCCCTTTTTTATTAATTAATTTTTTTAGCGAAGACTATAGGAACCATTATATAAGATGAAACAAGGTGACCTCCTGTCACACTGGTCTTCTTCCATAGGCTCTTGTTAATTTGCCTGTCTTAGGTTGTTCTCCTTTGAGAATCTTACCCATCATTGACTACCAGTCAAGCATTTGAGCTCTTACATGGAAGGCAATTTCATTTATATGTTATACTTCTTCAGGTTCCTTATGTGTATGCTTTTATGCAGATAATTAGTATTAAAATCAAGGGGTTATTAGTATACTACTTTCTACCACAAATAATGTAAAATTATTGTTTTATGGCTAAGTTTCTTAACATAAATGCATTTATCTGATCTAATTTTTCATTTTTTTCTATGAATATATGTTATTACTGTACCCTTGAAAATACAAATAATTAAAATGCATAAAACAATAATTCCTAATCCAATCCAAAATAATATTTGAACTGTTTTTTGTTTCCACCAGTGAAACAGATCGATGATATTTAAATTTTCAGACAATTCACTCCAAAATTCTGCACCAGGGGTTTCTTTCAATTCATTTTGAGACATGCTTAATGCTTTCTTTTGCAGCTCTAAAATATCTAAAGAAATATTATGCTTATAAACAATCAAATGATTTTTTACTTTTTCCCAATCATGCTCACTATTATTATAAGGCAAATGAGTAATACAAAAAGAACTTTCATTCCAATCACATTTAAGAGCTTTTAACAAGTTTAAATTGTAGATTTTATTACCAAATGTATAATAGCTGTTTCAAGATCATTCATATGATTATTCAGTTCCATATCATTGTGAGACTGGCTATGCCACATCTCACTTGCATTTTTATGCCAGTCCTTAACATATAGCTGAGTCTGGACTTCTTGAAGCGGGGCTGTGCCAGAAATGGCTGCAGTGGTTATGATGCCAATCAGTCCCAAAATTCCTGCTATTAAAAGTCCAATCATTTTTTTTAGTTTTTTTTAAATAATGGTTGAGGAAATGCTGCAGCAACTGGGATTCTGGAGACTGTTGTCAATGTCTGGTCATCCAAACTGGTAACCATAGTCCTTTTCTTCTTCTTGCTATAAAAAGGGTTTGATTTTCCTGCATATATGAATTGTTAAGAAATGTAAATAAAGAGCAATTGGAGCAGCTAATATTACTTTCACCAAAAGTTACTTTTCCAAATATAAGAACTATAGGATCTCATACACATACTGTAAGAAATTGAGTTGATTTTCTTTTTAAACTGGTAATATTAGTTTTATTGCCTTGCCATTCAAACATTGGACCAGTTCCCATAAATAATGTCCACAAATAATTTTGAGTTTTATTAAGTTTAGTGTCCCATGGTAGTGGGATAAATCTTCCTTGACTTTTCCAATTTATTGAGCTGTTAGTAAATGCTGTATTACCAAAATTCCAGAAATAAGGATTAATGTCATTATTGGTTATGGTTGAATTGTTAATGAACCAAGATATGGCTGTGTTTTTAAGAGGCTTCGGCATTCCTATAAGGGCCCGATCCTTTACAATATCATAGGAATCATTAAACAACACAACCTCTGTAAAACTATGACTTACATGCCGTTTTTCATTTAGTAGTCTGTTTTGAGAGGGACATGTAAGATTTACCATATTTTCTGATTTATATGGTAAAGAAGGGAAAATGAGAATATAAATTTGAGTTTGATTTTTCTCTGTTAAAACTACACTGTGATTTTGAGGTTGCATGCATGCGGAACCATGTCCAATATAAAGAGGGTGGTCTATAAAGGTAAAGTTAAATTTTCTATAAATCTCCCTACTTATTTTGGCTTTAAGGGTAGCCGTAAGTTTATAGGTCCTGGAAAATGGTGAGATTGATTAAGAGAAATTGCGTAAAACTCATTGGCCCAGGTTAACAGCTCTAAAAGAGGTGGCTTTGTAGTGTGTGCTCAATAAGTGTAATTATGATATGGTATCTTACCTTGACCTAATAGTTTACCTATTATTAATCCAATGTGAAACCACCAAGTCCACAGTTTAAGTTTTGGCAGCATCTTCAACTCTAGGCTTGATTCTTCTGGAGGGGATCCACTGCTGTTCTCCTGTTTCTGTAATGATAAGAGCAAAACCACGGCCCAAAATTTTTACCTCTCCTTTTTCCCATTTATTGGTTGTTTCATTTTTCCAATATATTGGTTGTCTGCATTTTTCATTTTCATTCTTTTTATTAACCTCCCGTTGTCTTACTGCTGCTGTGGTATAAGAAAATTGTTGTTTATTAAGAAAATTTAAGGTAATCAATGCTTTAGATAGATTGTCTTTAGCAGATTCTCCTCCATCTCCGCATTTTGTTTTTGCAATATTAATTTTAGTAAGTGATTGCTTTTTTCTACAATAGCTTGACCCTTGGTGTTATTTGATTGGGTAAGAGAAAGTTGGCAATGTTTATAGAGTTGTGTTAGAAGTGTTTTTGAGGGGGCTGCAATTAGGGTAAATACATGCTTGTGCGGAGGCAGAACGAGTAAGACATAAAGCCTTAAAGACATAATATTAACACATGGTGGGTGTATTGAACATTTCTTGTGACAGGACCTTATATTGATATTAATTAATGTATTTTTGTTAATAATTGAAAAAATATAAAACCAGTAAAGGATTGTTTATAAACAGGGGTTTAACTGTTATATTCCAATCTTTTACAATATGTATACATACTTTCACATACTTACCAAACCAGGGGATAAACTGATATACTTGGCTTATTGTTGGCTAAAGTCCTGGAAAGATACAAGATAAATGTTAATATGTATATTTAGTTTAATAAGCTTATACTGACAATTAGAATGAGAAACATGAATAACATAATCAATTAAAAGATTAAGATAAAATTGAACAAAGTTACAGAATGACAAATATACAGAGCAGTTTTATATATATACTTATCAATATTTATCTTTTAGCTGGGAAGTGTTGAATTAGCACAGATACTGGAGTTTTGGTTGGCTGTGTTTAGGATTAATGAATTTGCTACTATAGATGCCAACTTTTGAGTATTTTAATAATTCCTGAGGAAAGGGCCAGCCTCCCCAGGAAGAAACCGAACATTCCTTGGGCAGTATATTTTAAGGTTTATGCATCAGTTCCCAGGAGAGTGGCCAGCTCCTCCAGGGAGGAATACAACACCTTTTGAAATGTACTTTATCTCTTTTAATTTGTTACAAAACATCCTTGATGTGCATACTATTTTAGTTCCCATTTTTTCCTGAAATATGAAAAATGTTAAGATCTACATAAACATATAATAAAATACATTTATGTGTAACATTCAAGTTATTAAATTAAGTATGCAATGTAGTGTATTAAAGTTTTCATTAGTATTTAAGTATGTTATACATAATTCATAACTGCAGTAGATTATATAACAGCATAAAATAATAAGACTTTTAAGCAGCATACATCCAATGAATAAACTTTTATTTTTCATGAATTTGAGATTTTTAGTAGCATGATTAGAATGACCTTAATTTTTTTATTTTGTATTGTTTGAGGCATAGGAAAAAGAAATTATTATTTCCTATTTAGGCTGTGGGGCAATACATTAACTTGTAATTTTAATACCTACATTGGTTTTGTTGTTAACATCATAATTAGAATTGGGGCTGTAGCTCAAAATGTTGAATATAAACTTGATTTATTGTTAGCTATTTTATAGAAAGGGAAATGTGGGCTGGCTTGTCTTGTTAAGAAGATTAAATTTTTGTAACAAACTGGTAATATTTGGGACTGCTGCACATTGCAGTGTTGTTATTTTAATTTGCTATATTTTACTGTTATGAACTACCCCTGGCAGCCCCTAATGGCTGCTTTCCTTCTGTAGTTATAGACTTGTTTGGTTTTTTTTTAGCAGAGGTGGGGTAAATGAGATAAACTTAAATTAAAGCATCTGTCTTTGGATTTTTATTCAGAGAGGTAGTTTTTGTGACACATATTATTATAATTTAAAATAATTAAAATTATGATTAATAATATTATGCTTTTATTTAATATTATACTGAAACATTGTTAAATTTTCAGGAATTTTATACACTTTTAAGGTATTCATGTGAACTTTTTATTCATACAACTTTAATTGTCATAAAGTTAGAAAATTTATTTTAATTGTACAACAGTTTTAAATACTTCATTCAATTTATAATATATCATATGAACTTAACTATTTTTAGTATTTTATCTTTTATAGGTAACAGACAACATCATTTGTAACAGTTTAAAATAAAAAGCTACTTTTTGAGAAAGCATGTTTAAACATTATGTTCTTTTAAAAGTGATAAAAATTGTTTCTTCAAGGAAATGATAAGGTTAAAGTATAAGAAGCTACTTTGATAGAGCATACTTTCTTTTTTGCATGCTGATTATTCAGGAGAAAAACTGTGTAAACTTTTATTAAAACAGATTAATGACTTGAGAAGCTTTGAGAAAGAATAAAACTTTAACTTTGTTTTAATAACTAGTCATTTTGTCTTAAGATAAAATTACTTTCTTTACTTTAATAATAAAAGCACATTCTATATACCTTCCATACTTAAGTTACCACAATGATTTTGGAAACTGTTTCCAAGCAAATTTCTGAAAACATACAATTACCATCAACATTAAACACACTTGTTAGAATAATGATTTAATTTGATCATAACTATTTTTATTATTTTAAATTAATACCCATAGTTAGTTATTAATATAAGTGCTTATTTAATGTTGGCCATTTGAATAGAGCTATTATAATAATTTTCATTTATCAATTTAATATTACCATCTGGAGGTATCAAAATATACACTGACACTTAACAAACAGACAAACATGAACAAGTTACAACACGTCAATAGAAACATATATCTTTGATTTTATTGCTTTTGAGAATTTTTCTAGAAGCTCTATTGCTAAGTTTTCTCACCTTTCCAGTGGTTTAATTTTATGAGCCTCTATCATCCCACAGACTTATCATTATGTATGCAGTAGGAGGTATACAAAGTTGCTGCCGGAATGTTTTCCTTATTTTAGTTAACTCTTTGGCAGAATAGTGATGCCCCTGCAACTAATGCTAGATCCTTCAAATATTAATTTTACTAAATTTTTTGGAATAGCCCCTTTCGCTCCTGAATTTGCTAGACAGACTTTATTTTGTTTCTTAAGTATTAATTTTTTGGTAGTGGCAAAGTGCAGGCCGGCACTTCCCTAGGTGGCAGCATATAAGTTTGCTGAGGATCTGAAAGCTGTGGGGGCAGAATTAACATTAATCCATTGTGAATTTTGAACAGGTGGTGCTGTTGGATAGGGCTGCTTTTTACAATCGTTTTGATAATGACCAGTCTTTCCACAGTTAAAACAGGTTCTCCGACCCGAAAGAAGCTGCAAAACTTCAGGATCACCTGATTTATTTGCTTGTGCTATGCTTTTCATGAGTGCTGGTGTGGTAAAGGAACTTTCACAGATGCTTTATAAGTATCTAAAGACAGCTCAAAAAAGGTGTTTAGGGAACTTGACTGATTATTAAATGCTGGGACAAATGGCGTGTTAAGGAAAGTCTCTTTAAGCACATCAACGTCTGCAGCTGCAACTGAAGGGTTAACGTTGACATTTGGAGTTGAAGGGTTATTAATAGCTTGAAAAGTGCCTTAGGGACCCCTTGTGGTTGCCATGGCAACACAAGCCTCTGTAGGAGTCTCTTGATGGGACAGAATCCTCTGCCTCCACATTTTTGGAGGGCTTACTAGATGCTGCTTGAAGAGGCTTAAGAGCCAGTGTAATAAGATGTTTAGAAAAGTTCCATAAACTCCCTCTTTTTTTATTCCCTTTTATTAGACAGGAGTTTATCTGCTTTTGGCTGTTCATGAATTTTTTCATATATATTTTCATTAAAATCAACATCAGTTTTTTCTGCTATCAGTCTAGCGATAGTAGTATCCTGTTTGTTATCTTCATCTTCATCTGATTGCAATGGTTCAAGAGCAACATAAATAAGACTACACAAAGACCATACATGTATGGGGATTATCTCTCCCTTTTCATAAGCCCTTTTTAAAGCTTTCATGACTAACTTCCATTGTTTTAGATTTTAAATACCCTGCTCTTGTGGCTGAAATCAATAACAATTTTTCTGTACGAGAGAAAAAATTCCTCAAAAGCCGAGGATTTAATAGTTACACCGGTACTTTTTAACAAAGTTTTTAACACTCTAGAGTACTCTTCAAAGTTCCACTGCTGATTCCCTATTTCCCTGATGATCCCAAAGATGTAACTTACCTTTTTTTTTTCCAAACCACTCGTCAGGAGCTCCTTGGTCCACTGCGCACTGACTGAAAGAAAATTTACAATTTCAGGTCCCTGTTCGAGTGCCAAATGTCGATCTTCTGGAACTACGTCCATGAAAACGGTGCAGCAGATGAGAAAAAATGAGAAAGAAATAATCAGCGTCAGGGGACCCTCCATCAAAGGAAGGAGAGTGCCACTGCATAAAACATTGTGGCTTTTATTTAGCTTTAGAACAAAGAAAATATGTGTGCACACATGCAAGGGTAATAGATAGGTGACAGTTTACATGTTACTAAAGTCAGCAAGTGTTTAGGGTTAATGGTTCAGTTCTCTTTACATTCCTGCACATAACAGACCTTGTTAATCATTTTCTGACATATACCAGATACTCTCTTTGAAGCAGAGAATGCTTCTCCACCAGGCTCCTACCAGATCTTATCTTAATATCTTTAGACTAGAGATGCCTGTCTTATACATACCAAGGCAGCCTGTTTTCTAACAGTTGTCATGGCCTTTAATTGAACTCCTTCACCACAGAACAAGGAGACAACAGGTGAGACCCACATGGAAAAGGCTTTATACATACCACTAGCTGATGAAATTCTCAAAATCGAGTAGACAATCTGAGAACAGGAGAAGAGGATCCCAATGACAGGAGAAACACTTTTAGTAGTAGCCACAGAATACACTAATATTTTAATCACAAGGCTATCATAACAAGTGAGCTTCAGAACTTTGGGAAGTTCACAATAAAAGTGAAGTATTTCTATGTTTGTGCCAAAGGAGAACTTCAAGACAGGAAAGGTCTCAAGTAGAGACACTGAGACAGTAAGACTCCAGGATGACAAACCAGATGGACACAGAGCCAAGGGTTCAAAATGACTGTGCAGTGCAAGGGGAGATAGATGGTCATGAAATAGTCATAGGCCATCACAGTCAGAAGGAAACTGTCCAAGCATCCAAGTACAAAGAAAAAATTTCCAGGTAAGGCAGGCTGCATGACTGACAGCTTTGTTCTATGTCTGGATGCTCAGGTGCATGTTTGGGATGGTGGTCAAGGCAAAACCGATGTCACCAAAGGACAGTTTGGAGAGGAAGTCCATAGGCATGTGGAGGTGGGAGTCTGATATCATGGCCAGGATGATGAGCAGGTTTCCCATGAGGGTGTCCAGGTACATGGACAGGAACTAACCAAAGAGGAGCAGCTGCAGGCCCTACTCCTCCACAAATACCAGGAGAAGCAAATTTAAAACTCCTGTTTGGTTTCCTCTTTCCATGGGACAGCTGGGTTTGCCCTGATAAGACAAAAAAGGAACAAAACAATCATTCTATATTGGCATTCTCCAGCATGACAGCAATATTCTAAAGTCGGTAGCTTTGGATGCCTTACATTTTGTTTAATTCTTTCTCCTTGCTCATGAATGTTGGTTACTTTCTCTACCTGGAATCCAATACTATAATGTTTGCTTAGCACCCCAACACTATCACTGCTTTCCACAATAAAATGTGGCTGCTATTGGCCTCACAGTTCAATGCTATGGGAATGGAAATTCCCAAAATCAAGGGCAAATCTCCCCAATCATTAGAAATTTCCTTCTTTTTTGTTCTACCTTTGAGTCATTGGTGCATGGTACATTCTGTGGAGGCTTTGCCAATCCAATGGCTAAAAAATTGACACCCACTCTAATGATTAATCATTGTTTACATTTTATTTATAAGACAGGGTTTTCTGATATAAATTCAACAGAAATCAAAATTAATTAAAGACTGTGCTCTTTGCATATAAGAGAATCTAATGAACATTTTCCAATATAATCCAATGCTCATGAGTTTAAAAATATTCTATCATAAGAAAGCGGAATATTCTATTTATTTACTGCCTGTTTTTTAAACATTTCCTCAAAGTTTTCTTAATAATAAAACATGCTTTCTTTAATTTTAATTAAAAAATGTTTGAGTGCAGTTTGTAGATTTACAGAAAAATCATGCAGAAAGTATAATTTTCCTCTATGCCCTTGCTTGTACATGCAGTTCTCTCTATTTTGCACTGGTATATTTTCCCTTTGATTGATGTATGAAACTCTTGTGTTCAGTAAACTCCAGTGTTTCTTTGATCACATTATTAAAAATGATCATCTTTTCCATGATTTTATGCTTTTACAGTGAGCAAGCAGACAAATCTTTTTTTCCTTGTTTTTAATTATCTATCTTCATAATATATTTAAATGTTGAATGGAGAAAGTCATCTAGTATTGAATAAGAAATTTCATTATTTCTTTCCCTTATTCTACTAGAAGATTTCAAAATCATCTAGGCACAAGCAAGTAAAATATTGTTGGAATTTTAATAAGGATTCCATTAAAGTTATAAATTAATTTATAAAGATTTGACATTTCTCTTAAGTTTATGTTCCTACTCCAGTAACAGAAAATTTGCTTTAGATATTTAATTACCATTTAGGTAAACAATCTTGCAATGTTGTTTATGAATATCATGCATATTTCTTGTTAACAATATTTTGGGCTTAACGTCTGTAAGGATGAGATTCCTCCCTCTGTTATGTTGAGGATATTGCAATTATATTAAAAAATCTTTTGTTTAATTTTTTTAGTATTTATCATGTCATGTTAGTTTTCTGGATTTTCTTATTATTTTAACAATGTTTCTGAAATCCATCTTCAATCTACAAATAATTTATAAATAGCATGTTTTTCATATAATTCATAATAATCATTTTCTATGAGATCTTATAGCATTGGATTGAAACTCCAGGTAATTTCAAGAATAATGGAAAGTGTGGCAATGATCTTTTCCTTTATGATTTTAAGGGGAATAAACCTAGAAATTTATATTTTATTTGATGTTCACCATGACTTAGGATATATTATTTTATGTCATGTTAAATTAAATATATCTAATTTCTAGTTATTTTACAGAGAATTTTTAATTCATGAAAAAATGTTCACTGGTTTATTAACTATTTAGAATAAAAATAAGGTTATACTGTATCTCTGAATTCCCAAATAAATTTGAAACAAATATGGAGAAAGAGAAAATACTAGCTGTTAGAAGAAAATATAGCTGAATATATAGATATATAAATTTCTCCTAGATGTTGTCTTAAAAAGGAATAGTCCTTTCTGAATACAAAGACTTTGGTAGAAATAAGAGAGGAAAAGATGAAAAATTAGGCTATAATATTAAAAAAAAACTCAATGCAAAAATAAATCATGCAAAAAATTAAAATGCAAAAAATAATTTTGAAAGGCATAAAGGTTATTTATTTTTTGAGCAAAAATGGCCTTGCATATTAGCAAATCACAAAGAGATATTCATGAAATATAAATGTTTGAACAACCTTTATCATAATATTAATGTATGAAAATGATATAAAAGCAAGATGTCATCTTTACTACAGGACATCAAAGGTCCTTTACAAAAGTTTTAATGAACTTTTACCATGGATGTGGAGGCAGTGGCCACTGGAGGTTCTAAGGGGAGAGAGAGGAAAAAATAGGTATAATTTGGGAACATTTTCAGGACTTGGGAAATATCCTGAATGACATTGCAATGACAGATTCTAACCATCGTATATCTTGCAATGTAATAATTTACAAAAATGTGCAGGGGAGAGTGTAAACTACAATTTAAATTATTATCATCACTAAGTGGTAATGCTCCAAGAAGTGTTCATCAATTGTGGCATCTGTACCACATTAATGAATGGTGTTGTTGAATTGGGACAGTGTGGGGGTGCTAGGGAGTGGGGCATATGGGAATATTCTTTATTTTTGTCTAACATTTTTTAAATCTATGTTTCTTTTAAAAAATAAATTAAAAAAGCATGTTTAAAAAGTTATAATGAAAATTCAATTGGGTAGGAAAAACTAACAATCATGTACTGTTACAATGGATATTTGATCTGCTGTTCTGGGATGGAGAATTTCAATTAGCACAATGATCTTTTATAAGGAAACCCATATTTGCCAATATCCAAGGTAAAAAAAATCTGCAACAGGTTACACTAAATTGTTAAAAGTGACAATCTCTAATTTATTATAATAGCCTTGATTTTTAGATTCATTTACTTCGAATATCACTTTCAAAATGAAATATAGGCAAAGGAGAAGGAAATAAACTGTAAAGATAAAACCTGTAGTTAATGAATTAAAATGCAGAAAAGTCCTGGAACTGAAAAAGAATTCTAACAGGAAATTTTTGGCAAAAGCCAACAATAATAGAGAGAGATTGAGCAGAAATAAATAAAAATAAGACTGAGACAAATTGCCACAGATGTAAGAAAATGCTAAAATTGGGAAGATTATGTTACTTATAACATTATGTCACAATTTGAAAATCTGCAGAAAAGAAGCCCAGTTTTGGAAACTATATGTGTTTAAATTTGATTCAGGGTGGAGAATAACAGATAACCTGGTTTTTTGCTTTTTGAATAGCTTTTTCTTGGTATCACAGTACATTTTCAATGTTAGAATGACACCAAAACCAAGGAATTTTACTTTATCACATGGGTAATTTAAGAACATATTTTTTCTTTTCCATCAGGTACATTGCATTTCTCTCTCACTGCTTACAGAGCAGATTTTTTATGTTTCTTTAAACATACAGCAGAAAAATGCTGTACCAAAATGCAGCCCCTAGTTTTCATATACAAGGTGCCTTGGGATTTGGAATTTCTGGGTACCATTTCTAAATATTTTTGGGAAATAATATGAGGACAACTTGAACTGTACTCACTTATGGCTTACTCAGTTTTCTGGGGGTGAAAATAGCATGTTATCCACAAGGCACTAATAGATCATTTTGTGGTGTTTGTGTGTGTCTCTGTGTTTTTATGTCAGTGTATTTGTGTCTGAGTGTGCATGTGCATCTGCCTTTCTATGTGGGTGTACTAGTCAGCCAAAGGGGTGCTGATGCAAAGTACCAGAAATCTGTTGGCTTTTATAAAAGATAGTTATTTGGGGTGGGAGGTTACACCCCCAAGGCCCTCAAGAGTCCAATTCTAGGTTGCTATCTCACCAAAGTCAGTTGCCACATGTTGAAGCAAGATGGTGGGTGATCTCTGCCTGGTCTTTCCTTCCTTCTTCCTCTTAAGTCTCTGTGGGCCCAGATTCTTCTGATCTCAGCTATAGGCTTACGTAAGGCTTGTTTCCTTCTGGGACTTCTCAATTGCTTAAGCCCTCTCTCCTCTGGCATCTATGAGCTCTCTCTCCCCTTGTGTCTTCTTGAGTGTGTCCACTTATATCAGCCAACCAAGTGGGTGGGAACTCAACCCTGAGTCACACACTACAGACCTGGTCAAACCAAAGTCTTTATCTTTTATCAAGTAAACTTAAATCCTTTGAATTTAATACAATTGAAGGGTATCACACCAAGAGGGACAGGCCAGTTTACAAACATAATCTTTCTCTTTTGGGGGGTTCATAAATAAACCTCAAACTGCCACAGTGCACAGTGTGTTTGTGTTTGACTGTGTATGTTAATCTCTGTGGGTGATTGTGTGTGTATTTATATTTGTGTGTCTCTTTGCATATGTGCCTGTGTGTGCATAAGTCTTTCTGTCTTTGTTTATATTTAAATGTGTGTACTTCTTTGTTTGTCTGCATGTATCTATTTGTATCTGTGTGCGTCTGTCTTTGTGTTTGTCTGTGTGTTTCTGTGCATGTGTGTCTGTGTCTCTTTGAGTGGGTATATGCATATTTGATGGTTTGCACAGTCATCAGAGCAGGGTTTTCTTAGTACATAAATTTTTTCTAAGTGTTGCCCATAATACAGAGTATGGACACAAATCTGCCCATGGAAATAGGAGTTGTTCACAATTTGTGATTATTAATTTCAATTGTCAGCTTGTCTAGATTATTGTTCTTGCACAAGCAAGCTCTGACCTGATTTTTATCATGAGGATATTTTGTAGATGGATTGAAATCATTAGTCATTTGAATGCATCTAGGCCTGATTACATCTACTATCAACAAAGGAGATTGTTAGGTAAGGAGAGGAGTTTCCTCATCCAAACAGTTGTGGACCTTCAAGGGAGAATTGAGAATTTCAGCAGTCAGAAAGAAGCATTTACATCTCATTTCAGATGGACAGCTTCTCCTGGGGAATCTGAGGTCACCTTCATCAAGTTTCTGACTTGTGGTGTGTCCTATGGAATTCAGACTTGCCAATCCCCATAATTGTAGAAGCCAAATTGTATGGTAAATGCAATTCTGTTTTACTGGGGAATCCTAATACATATTTTTTCTTTATTTTTAAATGAGCTTTAGATAACATAAATGTTACATTGAAAATATAGGGGATTCACATATACTCCACCCATTCCCACTCCCACACTTTCCCCCTTTAACAATAACTTTCATTAATGTGGTACGTTTGCTATAATTGATGAACACATATTGAAGCATTGGTTTTAACCCTCATCTATGGTTTACATTATGGTTTACACTTGCCACCACACAATTTTATAGGTTTTGACAAAATGTATAATGGCTTGGATCCATCATTGCAATATCATGCACAAGAATTCCAATGTTCCAAAATAAATGCCCCATGTTACATCACTTCTACTCTGTCCCTCCCCTCAGAAATTTTTGATACTACTCCCTTTATATCAGTGTTA
>JAQZBX010033822.1:0-25228 GCA_029593785.1 Cabassous unicinctus
TCCCAATATTACCTTATTAGGACATAAGCGGCCTGCGAGCCTTGTGGGTACCACCCACCTCCCCTGCCAGGAAGCCCTTTACCCAGCAACAGCTGACTATAGCCAATCATCACAGACGCTGCCTCCAACCAATCAGCGGGCTACACGGTAGCCCTAAACCCTATAAATTGTACTGCACTTCCCTAATAAATTAGACCTGCGCCACCAGCCTCGTCTCCGCAGCTTCTTTACTGCGTCGCCCTCTACACCGGATTCCCCCACACGCCGGCCGGGCCACCAGCTCGGGGTCTCCTCTCCCACCCGGAGAGAGAGACAAACCACAGCCTCCTTACCCCATCAGGAATGGACTACTGTCCCTGGCCAGCAGGAAGCAGATGCAGAATGACAATTGCCTTTCAGCTCCCCCTTAAGAATAAGGGTGTACACTCTCTGAGGGGAGAGTTGAGGCAGGCTAGTATAGGAAACAGGGAAGGTGGCTGGTCAAAATAAAGCCTGCCTAAAAGCCTGGTCATAAGGTCCAGTCTGAAAGTCCTGGGCTCAAAAGAATTTCTAGATAACTCCAAACAGAAAGGCCTCCCCATTAATTCCCTAAAAGCTGACAAGTAAAGGTAGAAAACAACCAATTCAGAGAGCAAATAGCTGGGGCCCTATGTGTGTCTATGTGGGCTCTCCTTATATCTAAACTAGTTTTTATGTCACTGTAGAAAACTCAGAGTATTTACAAAGGGAAAATGTTAGAATTGGAAGCGTCCTTATAAAACTCCCCGATTTAGTACTCTGTTATCTACTAATGGAAATGTTGCTAGTATATTGTTAGAGCAGCAAGATTTACCATTTGTTGTTCCCTATGAACACCTTACTTTTTGCCTGTAGCACCTTAGCCAATACCTTCCTGCAGTGGGGTTCAGCAGTAACCCATGCCCACAATCAGACCCAATGTTGGATTTGCACAGACCTACCATCCTTGGGTGTTACTGGCCTTCCTGGGGCTGTCACTCCTGCAAATTGGACAGTGTGGAACACCTTGCTGGCATACGACCCATCAAGTTTGGAATGAGGCCTTTTCCATCCTATCATAAGACTCATTAATGTTGATATGCAAGATCACATACAGCACATTAATAAATTAGCTATTGATCCTCTATCTAACTGTTTTAATTCCCTTTCTTGGCCCTGGTGACATGTCTTTGTAGATCTACTAGCTTTTGGAAGAAAACTCTTATTATTCTGCTGTTTGTTATACTGTTGCTGTAGAGTACAAATGCAATGCATGTCCTATAGTCAACTTAGGCTGTTATGTGGGGGTGGGCTGTGGGAGCCCAAAGCATGGACTCCCCCTCTCTAAAGGAAAAAAGCCCATAGCACCTAACTAAAAAAAGAAAAATATAGAAGGTGTTTGGGCCACCAGGCCCTGCGTGAGTGTGCCGCCTGGCCCTGCGAACGGGTGAGCCGTCAGGCCCCGTCCGCAGGTGAGCCACCAGGTTCCGTGAGCAAGTGCGCCACCAGGCCCTGCAAGCGGTTGCACCGCCAGGCCCTGTGTGCGGGTGTGCCGCCAGGTCCTGCGAGCAGGTAAGCAGTCAGGCCCCGTCCATGGGTGAGCCGCCAGACCCTGCGAGCGGGTGAGCCATGAGGCCCCATCTGTGGGTGAGCTGCCAGGCCCCATGCGTGGGTGCGCCACCTGGCCCTGTATGTGGGTGCGCCACCAGGCCCCGTGAGCGGGTGCACCGCCAGGACCCATGAGCGGGTGAGCTACCAGGCCCTGCGAGCGGGTGAGCCATGAGGCCCCGTCTGTGGGTGAGCCGCCAGGCCTCATGTGTGGGTATGCCGCCAGGCCCCATATGTGGGTGAGCCACCAGGCCCCATGTGTGGGTGAGCCGTCAGGCCCCGTCCCTGGGTGAGCTGCCAGGCCCCGCAAGTCATACAGCAAGATGATGACATAACAGGAGAGTGACACAAGGGAGGACCAAGATGAGATGCACCAAAAAACCAGGAACTAAGGTGGCGCAGGCAGTAGTAGGACGCCTCTCTCCCACATCGGAGGTTCTGAGGATCGAATCCTGTGAAGACGGGAAAAGAGAGGGCGGGAAACGGACACAGAGAGTTGCCCAGCAAATGGACACAGAAACAGCAAAAATGGGGGGGGGGCAGTAAAAATGGATAAAAGTAAATAAATAAATAAATCCTTAAAAAAATGTATAGGGGAGGAAGATTTGGACCATAGTTAGTAGTAATACTTTGACAATGCTCTTCCATGTATTAACAGATGTTTCATAATGGTGCAGGATGTTTGTGGGGGGGTGATGTGTGGGAGCCCTGTATGATGTTATGCATGTTTGTTTTGTAAGATCACGATGTTTACTGAACACTTATAGTTTATGTATGTTCATGTATGAATGATATACTTCAATAAATTGTTTAAAAAAAAAAGTATATCATCACTATTACAAGGTGGTAAGACTATGGAGACACATGGGAAAAATACAATTAATTTATGTAACTAATGTTAACAGCAATATTGTAATATTCCTTGTATCAATATCAAAAAATGTACTGTGTTAATAATATGGGGATATGAAAAATATATACCAAATATACACTATAGACCACAGTTAGGGGCAATAGTCCGATGATGTTCTTTCATAATCTGTAACAAATGTTCCACAACAATGTAACGTGTTGGTGGAGGGGTGATGTATGGGAATTCTGCACATTGTGCATGATTGTTTTGTAGAAGTTCACAACTTCTCTAATAAAAAATATATTTTAAAAGAACACATGAAAAAAAAAGCGTGACATGGACACTAGTTAAAAAGTAACAAGCTTCTTCAAAGGAAAAAGACATACAGATGGTATTGTAGATTGTAATTTCTCCAGCCTGTACACTTCCTTCCTACAATAACATCACCAGATCCTATTTATGTGATTCATGTGACCATAGCAGAAATTCTGTTATGACATGTCTTTGTTCTGAGATCCTTTATATTGCCCCTCATTTTTCTACCTCTTTGTGGAGCACTACTTTCATTCTTTGGCCTGCCGCCTCTGGTTACCCTCTCCTGTCTGTAAGTCCCAATAACGCTCATGTCTGACTCTGTGCCAAATGTGTTCTTTGGTCTTGTGGCCACCTCAAACTGTGCCCTCCAGAAGCTGGGTTGGAACAACTAATGAGGGATAAATATAGAGATGAGATGAAGTAATACAGTTTGTAGGTTAATTGGAGTTAACACTTGTTTAAGTTGATTTTACAGAAATAGTTTTAAAATTTGTCTGCTATCTTCTTATTTCTATTCTTTTAGATATAATCTCTCCTTGTGTTTTGTATTTCAGAAAATAATTTTGGTCATGTTTTGTTCTAATAACTGAAGAAGTTAGGTAAGAGGATATTGAAGTGGGAACTAAAAATCTATCACAGTTACATATGCAACTAAATGAACTGCTGCCATCCAGGTATAATCAGGTAGGCAATTAGGGAATTTCAGTGAGTGAAGCTGATGTATCAAACATCTAGGGCAGAGAGCAGAGGATATATAAATTTCCTTTGAGAATGAATTAAAATTTAGGGATTCTGAGAAGGAGTGGTAAGAAATTTTGTTCTTGCTCTTAAGTTTTTAATCCCTAGGAAAATCATATAATAGATATAATAGACCTATAGTTTTACTAATACACAAGTACTTAAAAATGATACTTCAATGTCAAGGGTTAGATGATAGGAGAGATGGGAAGAGATGGGCAATATAGGGAGGAACAGGAATCTAAATTTAGGGCTCACTGAATAATTTTGGAATGGTAACTCAGCACAACCTACATGGCACCTCAAAGTCATCAACAGAAGGGACAGGACCTCCCCCAAACTATAAGCCCATGAGGGGAAAAGCCATACTTGTATGTTCGTTGTTGGATCCCCAGGGCCTGGCACAGTACCTGATATAGGGAAGATGCTCAATACATATTTGTGGAAGGAAGGAAAGATGGAAAAGGGGAGTGAAGAAAGGAAGGAAAGATGCTTGCTGCCTCCCCCAGAGGAAAAAGATGAATGGAAAGAGTTGACCTCTTCAAAACAAATGTTACTTATAAGAATAAGTATGCAAGTAATGAAAGCTAATTTAAACCCATGTTTTAATATTTTAAAATTAGTTTTAAATGTAATTGTATCTTTTTAATTACTTAATTTTGTGTTTTTGTCTACTATTTAGTGTGTTAGGATGTTTACAATGTTTAATAAATTGATCTTATTGGATTTATGCTTGTAATTTGTATTGTTTAAGGGAATTTAATTAAATTTGTATAGTGTTCATTATCATGGACTCTCCAACACTCATTCCACTCTGGAATAATTAGTCAAAAGCCACCTGGAAATCCCATCCTTCTTGCCAGTGATTTGTTTAGGAGTGGGCATGTGACACAATTCTGCCAATGGGATGTGAGTGAAAGTCTGTTTGAAGGCTTTTGGGAGAGGCTTTTACAGTCCTATTTTAAGAGTCCCACTTCCACTTCTGAAATCTTGTGTCTGGTTATGACTGGCATTGTGGTAGCCACATTGCTACTAGCCTGAGGATGATGCCAATATACAGAGAGAAGGAACAGCACAACCAAAAGAATCAAGGAAATGGGTCTGGAGTCCAGATATACTGGACCACTCTACCTTTGAGTTTCATGTTATGTGAGATGATAAATTTCGTATTGCTTAAAACATGATACTTACAAACTTAGGCATAATGTGGTCCTATTAAATATAAAATTGTTAGCAATGGAAATCCACCATGACAAACTGGTATGTGCTCTCGGATAAAACATTTTTCATGTTAGTTATTTCCACAAGTAATGTTTTCTTTCTTCTTAAAAAACTAACTTAAAGTCTTTCATTGCTGTTGCTGCTGGCCACTTGGTACCCTGCTCCCCTCCCCTGACCACCCCAGGCAAGGGGCTGTCCTCGGCAAAATGGCCCAACACCAAGTTGGTCCTGAGACTGGCAAGAAATTTAATAGCTGTAGGTCTGGATGTTGCAGCTTTTAAATTTGTAAGTTGCTATATATTTCAGATATGGAAACATCTAAGACAATTAATCAAAGAAAATGCAATGAAGATTTCAACTCTGAGCCATTCATATTGCAATAAAGGAGGATTTGAACAGAAAATGAGTAGGCGAGAAGCTAGTCTTATTTTAGGTGTAAACCCATCCACTAACAAGGCCAAAATTAGAACAGCTCACAGAAGAATCATGATTTTGAATTACCCAGATATAGTTGAATTTCTTTACTTAGCAATTAAAATAAATGAAACCAAAGACTTGCAAGAATCAAACACCAAACACTGTTACCTAATGACCTTGCTGAAAGAAAAAAAGTTTGAATTAAAAAAAAAAAAATCCTGCAAATTAATCTATACCGTGGCCTCCATAACCTTTATACATGCATTGACCACAATTATATCTTCCACCAAGCCACAGTTTTAACAATAAAAGATTAATAGTAAAAAAATAAAACTCCAAACACACACAAACACTAAAGTGAAAACACCGAGCCTTGCAGATTTCTTAAACACCAAACAGTACATGTAGAGAAGCCAAATGGCAAGGACAAGAGGTGATAATTTGGTTATCGAAATATTCCTGGATTACTATGAGAACTCTAACAGAGCTTTCACTACACTGGCATCATATTTCTCTACTAAAGGACTATTCTACAGCAGTTGAAATTTCAAAGCATTCTCGTAGGTAAGTCCAATTATTTCATTCAAAGAAAAGCCCACTGTACACTTAAAATTACTCATTCATGCTTCTCAGAGAAAATTTTCAAAGTTAGAAAAATAGGGAACGTTAACATAAACCTACTATTTAAACACTATTATTTTTGCATTGTGATATAGCTCCTTCTTAGCTTTATCTTCTATGCAAACTTGTAACCATGTATTTCCAGATTTCTGTACTCTGTAATATATTACAATATTTTTTCATGCCAGTGTACAATCTATCTATTATTTAAAAAGTTACCTAATAATGAATCTGGCCACTATGGCATAACAAGAACCAGCTCTATTGTCTCACCTGAAACAACCAAAAAAACTGAGCAAATATATGAAACAATGGTTTTCACAGCACTGGACATAGGTAACAAATGACAGTGATTCATGAGAGACTGGAAACAAATGAGATAATCCATAAAATTGCTTTAGTTTATTGCCTTGAGAGTTTCCTGTTTGTGGCACAGGGAGAGAACACATGAAGGGTCAGGCTGACTGCCTGAGTTTAGAAGATGGAGCAGAAAGTCTGAGGAGACCAATGCAATTTGAGTTCTTAGGGAAGAGTGCTAGACAAGAGATAGTTACACAGAGAGAGGACTCTGGAGAGCTGCGGAGTGTCATTTTAAAATATTCAACTGAGGACTAATCAGCATATGTTTTATGAAAATATGGAGCTATCTGGGGAAAGAACCACACACACACACACACACACACACACAAAATGGATGAGAGGAGAAAAAAAATCAATCAATCAAAACTGACCCAAAACTGAATCAAATGTTAGAATTGGCAAACAAGAATATTAACACATTTATTATGACTGCAATCCTGTATTCCAAAGTTAAGTAGAGACATGAAAGATATTAAAAAAGCACTAGCTCATACCTCTGAATATAAAAACAGTGACATATGAAATAAAAAATACAGTGGATGAATCATAGTAGATTAGACAGGATAAAATAATATATTTGTGAACTTGAAGGCATAGCAATAGAAACTACCCAAGATGAATCACACATACACACACACAAAAAAAACCAAAGGAAAGATTGAAAAAAATTATCACAGAATTGGTGAGCTGAGAGATAACATCAAGCAACCCAACATACATGTAATGGGAGACCCAAGTGTAGAGGAAAGAAAGAGGATAATAGAAATATCTTTGAAGGCATGATGCCTGAAAATCTTCCAAATTTATTAAAATTGCACTCCCAGTTCAATGAAGGCTAATGAACCCTGAGCACAAAAAATGAAGAAAAATAGAACAAGTCACATAGTAATCAATTTTTCCATAATGAGTAATAAAGAGAAATTCTTAACAATAGACTTAAAAAAGAATAGAGGAACAAAGATAAGCATTTCAGCAGATTTCTCATTGTAAACAATGGGACAGTCTAGCAATATCTTTAAAGTATTAAATGAAAAACTGCCCACTTAGAATTCTTTTTTTAAAAAAAAACAATTTATTGAAGTATATCATTCATACATGAACATACATAAACTGTAAATGTTCAGTAAATATCGTGATCTTGCAAAACAAACATGCATAACATCATACAGAGCTCCCACACATCACCCCCCCATAAACACCCTGCATTGTTGTGAAACATTTGTAAACAAATCATGCAAGAGCATCGTCAAAGTATTACTACTAACTATAGCCTGTATCTTCCTAGAATTCTTCACTCAGCAAAAAAAAACTTTCAAAAATGAAGACAAAGTAAAAAGATTTGTAAACATACAAAAGCTGAGAGAATTTATCAATCTTGGACCTGACTATGAGAAATATTATGGGAATCCATTAGGTTAAAAAAAAAAATTCTGGATGGAAATAATTACCTACAAAAGGAATGAAGAGACCTAGAAATGGTAATAGCATAAGTAAATATATATATGATATTTTTCTTATTATTTAAGGCTCTTTAAAAATTAATGGATTATTTAACATAAATCTAGGAGTAAAGAATTCTGAAAGTCTGTCCCTCTATAAAAGCATTGAAAAATCTGGCAAAAAACTTTAAGAATAAACTTTATCTGAAACTAACCGAAAACCTGCACCCACCAGGAGAATACTTAATTTAAAAAATCCATCTGTATCTCTGTAAGAACAATAAGATTTGTGGTGTTTTAATTAACCCTGGCACCCTCCAATCCCAGGTCAACAGTGGCTCTGGGATAGCAGCTTGCATTCCCACTGCAAGGACCAGTGCTGGAGGGAGCAAATTTTAAACTAATTTGGAAAGATTTGTAGTTATTTGTTTTGACTTGTATGCTGGCTTCCTGGAGGACTGATTTGAAGGTGTACAGATTCAGTATATTTCTATCAATATTTCAGAAGCATTTTTTTTGCAGAAGTAGACAAGATGATTCTAAAATTCATATGAAATCAAAAGGGACTCCAAATAGCTAAGATAATCTAGAAAAAGACAGACAAAGTTGTACTTTGAACTTTCTGATCTCAAGCTTACTACAAAGCCACAGTATTCAAAACCGTGTGGTACTGTCATAAGGGTAGACATATTGGTTAACGGAATAGAATTAAGAATCCAGAAATAAGACTATACATTTATGATAAATTGATTTTTGAGAAAGGTGTGCCATAACCATTCAATATGGAAAAAAGATTCTTTTCAACAAATGGTGATAGAATAAATATATAGCTACATGGAAAAAAACAAATTTGGACCTCTATCTCACACCATATATAACATTTAACTAAAATGTATAACTAAAGATAAGATTTGTGGTTATTTATTTTGACTTGTATGTTGGCTCCTTGGAGGGTTGATTTGAAGGGCTTGCCTTTATTTCCCCTAACTTGAACTCTTTCAGTGCTGAGGTAGTTATCCAGGGGGTACTTGTTGAAAACATTTACAAGCAGATTTCCTTATTTGCTGCTTAAGGGAATGAATCACAGTAAGAGCTAAAACTATAAAATTCTTAATGGGTATCAGTGGTGTAAATTTTTCTGACCTTCGATTAGGTAATGGTTTCATAAATATGACCCCCAAATCAAAAGCAGCAAAACTTAAAAAAAATATTTTTTACCTTATCAAAATTAAGAAATTTGTGCTTCAAAGGACATTATCAAGAAAGTGAAAAGACCACCTATAGTAATAGGAGAAAATATTTGCAAATCATATATCTGATAAGGGCTTAATATCCAGGATATATATAGAACTGTTTCAATTCAAAAATGGATAGACAAAACAATTAAGAAACAGGCTATGAAAAAATATAAATTAATATCCAATAAGCCCATGAAAGGATAATTGACATCATTAGTCAATAGGGAATGCAGATCAAAGTCACAATGAGATATCACTTCACACCAACTAGGTAATAATAACAATATAAAAAATAGCAAGTGTTGCTAAGGATGTGGAGAATTGGAATCCTCATACATTGCTGGGTGGAATGTGAAATGGTTCAGTCACCTTGGAAAATAGTTTGGCAGTTGCTCAAAATATTTAAACATAGAGTTGTTATATGACCCAGCAATCCAATTTCTAGACCTATACTGAGAGAATTGAAAACATACGTTCATGCAAAATTTTGTAAATGAATGATCACAGCAGTAATTTTCATAAAATCCAAAATGGAAACAATCCCCATACCCATCAACTTAAAAACTGATAAATGAAATGTGGCATATTTATACAATCAAATATTATGCATCAATTAAAAGGAGTGAAGTATTGATACATTGTACCTTGAAAACATTATATTAAGTGAAGGAAGCCAGACACAAAGTCTACATATTATATGATTCCATTTATACAAAATGTCTAGAACAGGTAAAACTATAGAGAAATAAAGTAGATTAGTGTTTCCAGGGGCTGGGTAGAGGGGGAATGACAAGTGACTACTTATGGGTATGGGTTTTTTGGGAGGGGGATGATGAAAATGTTCTGGAGTTAGTGGTGATGGTTGTACAACATTAGGAATGTGCTAAAAACCCCTGAATTGTACATTTAAAAATGGTGAATTTTATGTTATATGACTGTATATCAATAAAAGTGAACCGTTTAAAATAAAATAACAATGTAGTGTGGGACTTTCAACTTGTGAAAAATAAAATATGCAATAGCACAAAGGCCGGAAAGTATATTACTGTAAGGTTTTTATACTATACAAAAATGGTAAAATATTGTTCAAAGATGGACCATGATAAGTGAAAATAAACACTAATTCAATTGTTATAATAACAAAACAGTTATCATTAGTAAGGCAAAAAGGAGATAGATTCATAAAAGCAATCATTTAATCCAATGGTAGAAAAAGAGGAAAGATGGAAGAAAGAATAAATGGAATAAATGTAAAATAAATGTAAAACAAATTCCAAGACAGATTTATGCCTAGCCATATCATAATCACATTAAGTTTAAATTATCTAAACACTTCAAGGAAAAGGCAGAGATTGTCAGATTGGATAAAAAGCAGAACCCAAGATGCCTAAAAGAAACAAATTTTAATAAAAAAAACAATATAGTTTAAAGTAAAAGGATTGAAAAAAAAAAAACACAGCATGCTAGCACTAATCAGAGGAAATCTGAAGTGGCTATATTAATGTCATTTTGAAAGTAAAAAATATTATTGCCAGAGATAAAGAAGGTTATTTCATAATGATTAAATGGTGAATTCATTAGAAGGACATAGTAATCTTAAAAACCTAATAACAATAATTCCCACTGTAAGAAGCAAAAACTGATAGAATTACAAGAAGAAATTGACAAATCCACAATTACAATCAGAGATTTCATGCTCCACTCTTAATAAATGATAACAGACTGAAACAGAATGAAGATAAAGACAGCTTGAACAACGGAATAAACCAAATTGACCTAATTGATATTTATAGAACACTCCACCAAATAACATCAGGATGCTCATTCTCTCAAGTGCACACAACATATTTACCAAGATAGACCATATTCTTGGCCATAAAACAAGTCTCAAAGGATTTCAAAGAATCTAAATTATACAAAGTGTCTTCTTAAAGTACAATGAAATTAACTTAGAAATCAATGACAGAAAGATTCTGCAAAATCCCTCAAAAACAGAAAACTATAACATTTAAAAATAACCCATGGGTAAAAGATGAAATAGAAATGGAATTTACAAAGTATTATAATTGAACATAGCTGAAGCAGAATATAGGAAATTATGAGGAAAAAAAAAAAAAGGAAATGTGGTCCATTTATTGATCCACACGTAAAAATTACCACCAAATAGAACTCTCAAAACTGAATTAAAGGAAAGAACCTGCCAAAATGGGCAAAATAGACACTTCATCAAAGAAGATATATGAAAGGTAAATAAGCATGTGAAAAATTTTCAACATCATTAGTCACTAAAGAAATGCAAATTAAAACAATATAGTGATAACAATGTACTCCTATTAGAATGGCTGTAATGAATAACACTGAGCATATCAAGTGTTGGAAAGAATTTGGAACTGGAAGTTTGACACACTGCTTCTGCTAATTTAAAATGGTAAAATCACTTTGGAAAACATTTTGGCAATTTCTTAAAATATTGAAGATTCACCTACCATGTGATCAAACTATTCTCCTCCTAGACTTTTATCCAAGAAAAATGAAATATAAGACCATATGAAGAGTTGCAAATGAATGTTAATGGCAGTTTTATTTGTAATAGCCCAAAGAGTAAACAACTGAAATGTTGAATAACAAATGAATGGATTAAGTGTGGTATACCTTTACAATGGAATACTATTCTACAATGAAATGGAGTGAACTCTTGACATGCAAAATAATCATGTGGAATGAAAGAAGACATATATATATATTGCATAATTCCATTTATATATAATTCTTGGAAAAGGTATAGTTGTATAGATCAGAGTTTGTCTGGGGATAGAAGGGAAGATAAAGGGTGGGGAAGGAATTATTAAAGGCTTGTGAAAACTTTGGGAATGATGGGTATGTTCATTATCTTGATTGTCATGATGGTTCACATGTGTATACATATTTCAAAACATTAAATTGTATATTTTATATATGTGCAGCTTATTTTATTTTGATTTACCCTCAATAGAGCTGTTAAGATATAAAATAGAAAAGAAAATACTTCCTAATACTTCATGAAGAGGATATATCATGCTTCCATTGACACTGCAGAAGACTAATGATAAGAAACACTAATTCATCCTTCAGGCACAAATATTTCGAGTAAAAAAAGTAAAACTCTCCATTCTCCATTAGGAATTGGCATTCTCTCCATAAAACCTAACGACTGTGCACTTATAATTTATTGTTCTTCTCCTGATCCTTTTTCTCAGCTAAACACTTTATAATATTTCTACTAAGGTTTGCATGCAGTGTATCCCTTGAATACAAAGGCATAGATAAGACAGACTGAAGAATGTACTCATATTTGGTGTATTAATTCTGTAGCATTGGAATATTTGTTGTATAGACTATGTAACAGGATTTTTGATATAGAGTATGACATACTAAGGATCATTGTCATGGTCTGTGTGATATTGTTGTAAATCACGTAATTACAAAGTCCCTGAAAAAGATAAATAGCACAAATTTCTCTTCCTGTTTCTTTTTTAATGCAGATTTATATGTCACTTTCCTAAAATAGTGAAGAGCCTGAGATATGCTAGTTGATATAGGTGTCTATGTATCTGTTGAAATTTCTCTCTCTGAAATGGATTTGGACTAGAACATTGCCTCTCTGTCATGGCATGATGGCATGTGATCAACAAAATCACTTATTAGAGTTATTTTGTGTACCCAAATGACCACAACTACTGCAATGAGGTTCTTGCTATAGGCAACCCAATTTCCCTGATTGGTTTCATATTTGTTGGTATTTATCATTCTCTATATTATTTAACTGAGGAAAATTTAAAATAAAACTAATTTATCAGAAACTTATTTGGATGGTGTGGTGGTTTGAAGTTGTATGTACCCCCCAAAACATGTTCTTAAATCTAATCCATTCCTGTGGGTGTGGATCCATTGTATGTAGGACTTTTTGCTGAGGCTATTTCAATTAAGATGTAACCCACCTCTTTCAGGATGGGTCTTAATTCTTTCACTGGTGTTATGTATACAGAATGAATGAATATATATAAAGAGAAAGTCATGGAAGCAAGAAGCTGAAAGCAATGAAACCTGTGAAAGAAGGGAGAGAACAGCATACACCTCCATATGCCTTTCCATGAAAGAAAGGAGCCAAGGATCCTTGTCAGCCAGTCTTTAGGAAGAAAGCATTGCCTTGATTTGAACATTTTCTCAGATTCTGCCCATAAGCAAATAAATTCCCATTGCTTAAGCTGAACCATTTCATGGTATTGCTTTCAGAAGCATAGGAAACCAAAACACATGGGATTGTTAATTTATTACTTTGGAAAAAAAATTTAGGACTGAGTTCAGAAATTGAAAAGACCCTTTGCAGTAGAGAGATAGTTCACAATTAAAGAATCATGCAACTGCAAAAATAAAATTAAAGCACTTTTAAAATTAGATCTCTCTTAGTGTCTTGCTTTCTATTAAGCACTATATAAATGCCAATGGTTTCTGGTAGTTGCAATATAAAAGGTGGGGAGATGTAAAAGATATAGTAAATTGAAAATTATCTACAAATATAATTAAATTAATAAATATGAATAAATAGATACAATATTTCATATTCCAGAAAACCTCTGAAATTGATCTTAACACATGTCATGATGCAGCTAGAGAACTGCTATGGGTATAACTGTATTATCTATGTTTGTTAAGTCAGTTGAATAGATTATTATTTTAATTAGATCAAATTTTATGTAACACTCATCAAGCATTTACTGAGTGTCTGCCATGTGACAGACAGTTTATTGGATGCATTTAGGAGCACTTTGTATACTGGAGGAGCTCAGAAACTGCATTTTTTTCACCTCAAAACAAGCTAGGTTTTGTTGATGCTACACAGATCTTTCTCTGCTTCAGAGTCTCTGCAAACTTCATGGTTATAATTAAAGGGAATCTCTCACCATGTGCTTTGCCAAAAAAAAATGATTTGGCATTCTGTATTTTTGTACTGTATGGTGACTTTTCTTCTACCAGACCTAAAAGGAATATATGGGTGAAGAGAAGATAGGAAAGCCTGATGTCCTCTGGGCAGAATTTAGCAGAACTCTGGATATTGAACTTTCTACCTTACTTTTTATTAGCATTACATGCTTATCAATCAGAATAGACATGTCTACTAATACCAGGAGTAACATATGCACCAAATGATTTTGTTTCTTACAACATTAAAAAGAAAAGGAAATTAATGCTGATAGAAGTTAAATGATTTGGCTGAACTTAATTCTAATTCAAATACTTAGACTGCCAATCCCATGCTCCATTTCTTTATACCTCTATGCCTATATACTAATAAACCATATCTTCCCTGTACTCTAATTTTATTTCATTATCTTGGTTTTTAACACAAACAGATTATAATATTCTAAATGGTGGTTAAGGATTTTGCAGAAAGCCCTATAAAAGCAGGCATTATCATTTCCAAGGAGTGGTAAATTTTGGCAACTTTCTAGATAGGTCAAACTGCAACTGCTACTTAAAGTATATTTGCCTACAACACTGGCAATGGGATAGACTGAAAGAGTAGATGCACAGCACAGACATTACACATTGGGGGAAAGCAAGGGTTCATTTTATTCAAGACCAACAAACAAGATGGAATATGCTATTGGTATCATAGACCTTAATAAGAGGCTGAAGGCATGCTTATTTCTTGTGTCTGATATATAAATATATATATATTTATTTATTTTTTTCTCTAGAAAATTAGTACTTGAGAATATAGGATAACTCCGATGAAACTGTAAAAGTTTACTCAAAACGGGGTTTGGTGTTTTATTCCAATGCATTGATCTTTCATTGACAAACCTGCCTTTTCAGTTTAGCAACCCAAAGAGAAAGAAGATGAAAAAAAGGGAATTAGATTGTGACAAGTCACTGTGAAAGGGGAAGGGCGGAGGCAATCTCCTCCTTAGCTGCCACTCTAATGTAAAGAAGAGGAGAAGTGTAGGATTCAATACCATTCCTGTAAATGCCATGGAGTAATTAATTATGTAGCATTTCTAAGGGACCAGTTCTGTTTCATGACTAGAATATTTGTGGACGAGAATGTACCAGTCCAGTTCTGTCCTAAGAAAATGGCATGCCTTCTGGCTGGTGGGAAAATGATAGTTCATTTAAAAAAAAAAAAGGTAAAAGAAAACTGAGTTTCCTTTGTGAAATGGCGATATTTGTGAACTGCTATAGCAGCTTGAATTATGCACCCCAGGAGAAAAACATGTTCTTAATCTCATTCCTGTGGGTGTGAACCAATTATAAACAAGGCATTTTGAAGAAGATATTTTTAGTTAAGGTGAAGTCAGTTGAATCAGGTTGTGTCTTAATCCTATTACTCGAGGCCTTATAAAGCAGTAAGGAGGAGCTAAAAGCCGGAAGTCAACAGAACTCGGAGGAGAAAGAAAAAAACATCACTTCCAGCATCCCTGGTGACAACAAAGCCATGGATAAGGATCGCAACAGTCAGCCAGCACCCGAATGCCCTGGTCTTCAGAGAGAAAGCATCCTCTTGCTGACGCCGACTTTGGACTTCTAGCCTCAAAACCGTGAGCCAAAAAATTCCCCTTAATTAGGACAATCCATTGTGTGGTGATTTACTTAGTAGCTTGGGAAATTAAGACAGCTGCGAAAGCAGGTAAGATGTTATTGTGGATTGGAAAAGGGAGATAAATCAGCTGGTCTGAGATGCTTTCACTCCCTTTATTGGGGAGATGCACTTAGGGGGAAGAAAAGAAAGCAGGTGATCTGGACAATTTTCTTGTAACTGGACTTTTGGATAGACTAATGATATTTGATAGAGGGAGGCACCTTATCTCTGAAATGCTCTTAGCAGTATGCCTAGAATCTGTGAGGCATAGCTCTTTGGAGAATATATAAGTTTTATAACTTTCTGAAGTTTAAAATTTTATTTTATGATGTAAATGCTCCTGGTGTGTTTGCCCACAAAGGTATATTTGAAGCTGGAAGATTGGAACTGGGGGTCCCTTTGAAGTGCCAGAACTTTCTCTGATTTGTCTGGGCATGTGTATTGCCTATATGCTCGAAATTATTAGTAAAGATTAATGGTGCATCAAAGCTCTGAGTCATGTGAGTCTGATGTGCCAATCTGATACTGCGTTGGCTCAGGAGAAACCAAAAAAATGTAAAATTTTACTTTCAATATCTATGTATTTTGGGCTTATTTTCAAGTTTATTCTCTTATAGTGGAAATTACAATAGAGAAGAGATTATTTAAACTTCAGAAACATTTCCTTCTTATCATTTTTTTCTAAATTCTTCCAATTTTTTCCATTTATTTATTCATTCCTTAAAAAATAACAAACAAGTGACTAATTTTCTCCTCCAAGGATATTACAATGCAGTCTAGAAAAAAAGACTTATAAAACAATAATTGTATATTTTAATAAGAACTTGATTATGACGTATGCATTTTTTACAAGCAGTTTTTTATATTTAGTTATAAATTCTTCAGAAAATAATCATCAAAATAATTGCCTATCCTGTTCCTTATTCCACAGGCTATTTGAGTTCTTGGATAAATTGACATCTGGTTTAGAAAAACTTAAACATTAAGAGTTGCTTTTTCAAAATATTTGTGGACTCTCATGATTATACCTCCTCTATTCTGTGATATTTACTCTTAAAAAGATTAAAGATAGTTGATATGCAAGAACATATTTTCATTGGGAAAACAGGATCCAATTCATTTCTATCTTTAACAAATACTTGTTTGGCACCTACCATGTGCCATGAAAAAATCCAGTGATTCATTAAAGGAAAGATGACAAATACATTGGGCTCAAAGTATGACTATTACCCCAAGGAGTAAAATTAGACGATAAATAAGACCTTGAATGTCTCTTAAATGAAAGTTTTAACTGTTAATAATAATGTTTGTTTTCCATTTTGCTTTAACTTTAATAGTATGGTATGCTATTCAGTTATATACCACTGAATTATCAAGTGAAAAATGTTTATAAGGCAACTGAAATATGTGTCATAGGGCTTATTTAATATTTATAGTATTCTTAAACTCTTTGCATTATTAAGAGACAGTCATCTCACCCACATCTAAATTATAAAAAATGAAAAATATTTTCTATATTGGTGGTTATACCTGAGATTTTTATGTAAGATTGTATTATATAATCTTTACAGAATGTTAACTACTCAGAAGCTCATTGAGTCCATGCATCAATCATAAATTTTCATATTTCTCTATTAATTTTTCATTATTCTCATTGATCCTTACATATACCATGTTCCTTAGTGTCTTTGTGTTTTTGTATAGGCTGTCCCTGCCATCACAATATTGTGTCAGTGGATTCAAAGATCATCCATTCTTCAAGGCTGGAGGCATAGATTCCACATGTTTCATGAATACTTTGAAAATTCAGCCCTTATTTTCCAATTCATATTTTGAAATCCCATTTTTATAGTAAAAAATTATGTTCAAATGACTAATAATTTTAATCATATATGGTATATATTGATAATTTTACATGAAAGAGTTAGTGACTCAACTAGACTGTAAATGTTAAGAGAGAATCACAGAGCAGTAAAAGTCAGTACTTATTAAATGTGATTAATTAACTTATTTCCATATCAATTCATGCTTTATGATGCTGGCAATGGTCTGTTTTAGTTTTTGTTTTTTCATTCCAAGCAAGAGCACAATTATTTTTTAATTATTTTATTTAATTCAGCTTTATTTTGAAGTGTGACAAGAAATCTCAATTTTATTCCTTTAGTACTGAACAAGAAATGTACCAATATGTGATTTTTTTTGGACAGGTTTGAGATTGTAGTTTATGTTACTCCAGCAACATGACTAATGAATCTGTCAATTTTTAACATTAAAACTTTGTGGCCTGTTGAGCTATTGGGGTTGAATTGAAAGGTGATTAATGAAATTATTGGCTTAGGAAAAAAGAATATAAATGCAAATTCAAAATATGAACTTCACAATCTTTCAGGACTAGAATGTAAATATATTTACATATAGAATGTAAATACATATAAAAACTTGCACATGAAAAAAGCTTCAACATTCCCAAGTGATCTAGTGACATAATCTATGAAGGATATGAAAATTATTACTAAGTTTATCTAGATTTTATCATAAAAGTGAACATATTTATACTCAAATCTTTATAAATGCAAAATTACCTGGCTATTTCTCTCACAGTTACATATCACTTATAAAAGCATAATTGCTCATGGAGCTTGCTGAGACCTTTTTTCTCTAATTTATATTATTATATTAATCACACTATATTGTATATTATAATTATCTATGTCCTTTAGATATAAAGATTATGTTAATTTATTTTTTATGACATATTGGAACTATTTTATTATTAATAATCATACCCATAATCTGTACTGGTTATTATTTTTTTCCCAAGAATATTATTCATGGAATAATATAGCAAACATTTATTCAGCATGTATTTGTGCAACAATCTCTGGGGTACACAAAGAAATATAAGAAAATGATAAGCTTTGAGAGGTGACAAAGTATACATTTAAAAAAATAAACAGCACTACATAATCAATTAAAATATAAATTCTCCCCAGTTCTATTTATAGCATAAGTTTGGGACGCTCAGATAGAATATAGTTTTGCTAAAATTTCTACTATGTAGATATAAGCTGTCCAAATAGAAAAGGAAATTGAAGATTTCACTTTGACAGACATTGTCTGAATAATTTAATACAAATATCTTAATTTAGGTCAAGCACAATCTTGAAGTACATCAGAAAAGCATGCTATCCTTTTTAAACTTTTTTCAAAAATTCCACATTCAATGCAATAAAGAACTCTGTAATAAAATCAGTAGCTATTGAACCATAGTATACATTAGGTTTGTGTATTCTGAAATCTTTATTACAGAAATAGTTAAGTTTTGCATCAAGGAATGAGACTTAGGTTGCACTAAATATCTTGACTTCATCCCCAACAAATTATTTTTGAAACTTAGAGTACAGAACTCATTTGCAAAACATGGAGTGCTGCAGGACATAGAAGGTATTTGAAAGTGAAAGAGACACTGAGAATAGCAGTTCAGCAATGAGAACTTGATATGCTGTTCCCTGTGGCTCAGTCAAATACCTGAGAAAACCTCAAAGGCTAAGGTAAGATGTTTACTGCCTGGAGTAGAACATTGTGATATTAAGCCTAATTATCAGCCTAGTTCTGTGTTTTCTGCCTTCTTGTAAAGCTTGTGCAGTGCCAGTCACCATTAATCCTACTGGAAACTCTGTGGAATCTGCTGAAAAAATCCCAAAGAATATAAATTTATTTGAAAAGGTTGACAAAGCCATATCACATTATGATTTAGAGTCAAATGATTTAAGCCTTTGCATTTTCATGAACTTCTAGTGGTTGATGATGACACAGAGATATGATTGAAATGTTGTGAGGGAAATAAAAATCTTCCAGGGCTAAGGGAGAAGTGATGTATGTATTAACTATTTCTTGGTACTTGCCACTGTTATAAAGATTTTAATCAACTTAAAAAAAATAAAAGAAGGGTACAGATTTTCTCAGCAGCATCTCCCTTGACACCACTGCTACCTTAGAAGTTGAAGGGCCAGTTTCGTTGGATTCTTGTTAATTGTGACTTATTAGTTGATATGGGGACACCTTTGACATATTTCATGGGAATATTTAAGCAATGAATAGTGAGACCCTACATAATTGCCTCTCGTCATTTCATGAAATGGGTAGAGTTTTTTTTATAAGGATGCTGTTCTATGATTCAGTGTCGGAAAGGCTAAGGGTGACAGGATGTCTTATATCAGAACTAAAGTCAGAACTTATGCCAAGTGACCCTATGGACATCAGCTAACTAAATGTAAGATAAACACATGCCCCTTTCAGTTAATGCATAATATCCCTCGCACTAGTATATTTCAAATACCTTCCTAAAAACTCACACAACGTCTTGACACATCCTCCTTCTCAAACGTTAGAGAAATAGAGACCTAATTATAAAGCTGTTTCCCAATCTTTCCCCTGGCATTTGTGCAAAGTATTTAAATATTAGTATAGTTAAGTTTTATCCATTAAACTTAATCAAAAACATTTATTGAGAAGTGAAAATATGCCAAACACTATGCTAAATACCAAAATTCTAAAGAAGAGTGGCATACAGTACTGGCTCTAGAGGGTTCTGTCTAATAAGGGTGAAAGATATAGATGCAAACTCTTGTGAACTATAAGAAAAGAACAGAGGCAAATGCCATCTAAAGGAGCCAGGTAAAGTTTCACAGAAGGTTGCTATTTGAGTTAGGTCTTAGGAATAATTATAAATGTATTTGTTGAAAGTTTTCATACGGATTTGCCAAAACACAAATTCATCATGTAATTTAGTATAGCATTTATAAGTTACAGTAGGTCACTCCTGATCCAATCTACAATTGACACTTACTTGTCAGCATGAGTCATATAATCATTCCAATTTGTCTATAATAATGATTAATTAAGGATCTGCTAATATTACTCATATATTATTAAAAAGTTTAAAGGAATTGTTTTGCATTTGCAATATAAATTAATTTCATACATTGGATAACTAATTTTGGAAGAGTAAATTGAAGACATAGAGATACAATATTTGGAAATTGAATCGCTACTATTCATTTCACTGCAGTTACTATAACTGGCACCTAGATTTTTTAAATGACAGGCACATGCTAAATTCCTGCCAATATACTAGTAGGAATATGCTCATAGCCATAAGTATGCATATGTGTGTATGTATGTGTAAGCACACATACATAAATATTTACCATTTCACCATTGTTGACTTGGATACTGAGTTATTTGTTGTACTTTGCATTTATATTGAAGAGGTATTCATTTTATTTTTGAGTCATTTAGGGAATAACTACTAAAATGTTAATATGTGAATTCATTTAATGATGGAAAGTTAATGACAGAGCCACATTTTGGTCTATAGTATTCAAGAATTTTTCTGTTCAGTGTCCTCTAAATACAGCAAAGCTATATCACCTTAAGAATTTTCAGGAGGTAGATATCTGATATCAGATTTGCCAGTAAATTTGGTACCAGTCATAGTAAACACAGAGCACCCTTAAACTTCAGAGATAACACAGAATTTAAATGTTTATCAGATGTTACCAAATATGTATTTTCAAGCTTGTCCTTATCAGATTCTCTCTATCTCCCCTCCTCTCTCAATGGTATTTTGAGTATTACATTTTATAAGCATAAATCTAGTGCCTACTTTTTGTCAGGCACAGTTATAGATGCTGACAAGTGAAGTGAAAAGACGTATCAGATCCCTCTCCTTGGGAAACTTCATAATAAAGATGCTGATTTTCAAAAAAAGTGGCAGGTATAAGATGAACGGCCCTTTTCAATAACCTTTTATTTAAATGCTATATAAAACCTAAAGATGAGCCCCCACCATTGCTCATGTTTTCAATGGTAAGTACCCAAAAGAATAAAGCAATTAAGAAGTAAAATGTATGATACACAGAAATATTGAACCTCATTTCCCAATACATACACAAGTGTTTGAATATATTCTTTTCTCTTAGTCAATTATTTCTTATTTTACTTTCCTTGATGTTATGTGATAGCATTAGAAAAAAATTGCAGCCAGTTTTTAAGGAGGCCTTCTATCATCTGATTACATAAATGAGATTTTCAATATTTGCATGGGAATAGACAGATGTATGATAGAAAAGCACAAATTCTCAAAATGTAATAGTGTGGATCTGCTCTTTATCACTTCTCAGAAACTAGCAGTTTTGGACTACAAGTGAACATAAGGAAACTTAAAAAGGAAAACAATTTATCATCACCACAATTCTTCCACTTGGTTCTTATATCTTGGGAGTAGCTGTGGCATATAGTTACTCTTCAGAAAATCATAAATCAATGTTGTCAAACTGTTGGATTTTAAACTCTTTGGTTGAAGAGATCAAAAGGTGATGGGGATAAAATTTTAGATTATAAATATGCCAGATCACTACTAGAAAAATCGTGTCATAAGTTTAGGTAAAAAAAAAAAAAAACTAATAAAATAAAACTTATGTATAAAATGTACTTATGTACTTAAACTTATGACCAAAATGAACGGCAAGAGCAAATTTGCAAAGAAAATGCCATTGGCCAATGGAGAATCCAAACTTTATGCCTCAAATGTTGTCACACACATACAAACTAATTTGTAACAAAATGAATGAAAGAAGCCTTTGGACCATAACGTACATATTCTCTTCTGGATAAAACAGTGTGAAGTCAGGACATAAATGAAAAATAATCTGAAAGGCACCACTACTCTGATATGGAGATCATAGGACTATAGGTTTATGCAAATCAGAAAAAAGATTTAGGATATCCCTGTCCCACAAATTTATTTTAACATTTATAACAGCCTTTTAAAGAAGTGATACACTAACATTTTCTTTCCTGTGGTAGGAAAGATGAAAAATTATGTGGCTAAATAAGACAAAGGCTAATAGCAGCAAAGCTATTGTGTAAAAGGGAAATTGTGCCCTGGCACAACAATCCAAAAGCTTATGATTCAATGGACTGTTCTTTAAGCTGATTTCTCACTGCAGTGACTGGCTGACCCTCGAGGAAAAACAGATTCAAATTTTGGCTCTATAAGAAAGTACAAGCCTTTATTTGACAGAGCTGAAACCATCACAGGGTTTTTAAAAAACATTAATTTACAAACAAATTGAGCACAGTTAGTTTCCTAACCACAGATAATGTACAGATAATGGCTGAAAAGGGAGTTTAAAACTCCAAAATCTTATGTTCTAAAAGGAACTAAATTATGTCCCAGGTAGACTTGAAACAGCTTAATAAGAATTTACTCAATCTATTTTTAGGAAATAGGCACATATTGATCTTAAATGAGACAAAAACACTTTCTTCATAATGATCAGTGTTATAACACTGTAATAGCTAATAAGTATTGCTTCCTACAGGTCTGGCACTGTTTTTGTGCTTTACATTTATGAAATCACTTACCCTCAAAACAAGCTTAAGAGATAGGGAGTATTATTACCCTTTCCATTTCAAAGATGAGGATACTGAGTAACAAAGATGTTCAATTAACATACTTGTATCATTGTTCTCCAAAAGAAACAGAACCAAGATGTATTTCATAGGTGTGTGTATTTGTGTGTGTATGTATGTATCTAAATGTGTATTATGTGAGTGTATATGTGTGCATGCATATGGAGTTAGCAGCAACCAGACAATCTCATTATACTTGTTAGTTTGACAGAAATGTTCTGAGGTTTCAAATACATGGTCACTAGGAATCTTGCCTTTTCTAAATATTGATTAGGAATATCCAATGGTGATAATTTGCATATCTCTATTGCCACATCATGCCATGGATTATCGATGCCTTTTTACCACTGGAAATAGAGTCTTTAGTGCCTTTAAATCTAATTGGATTAGAGAAGCAATTCCAGGAACTCTAGAGTCATTTCAGAAAACACATCCTTAAGATTCTGTTCCTCTAGAATAGGGGTTCTTAACCAGGGGTCTAGGAGCTTGAATTGAAATTCAAAAAACATTATTCTTGTAGGGATGTGTTGATGTAGGTGTGATATATTTATTAAATAATACACAGTATAGTGTGGACTTAGTAAGGAGTCCATGGTTTTCACCTGACTGGCAAAGGGGTCCATGGAACAAAAAAAGGTTAAGAACCTCTATTCTGGAACCACTCTTAGTACCAACATATCTATCGTTCAGGGATCCCCAAAGAAACAATTAATATACCTATACATACGTGTATATATGCATGTTTGTGTGTGTTTATATGTGTGTGTGTGTTATTTCTTTCAAAAAAATAGCTCATGTGTTTGTTGGGGCTGGCAAGTCTAGAAATTTGTAGGCAGGCCAGGAGGCTGGAAACTCTCAGGCGGGAGTTGATGCTGCTGGTTTGAGGGAGCATTTCCTTTTCCTCAGGGAAACCTCAGTTTTTCGCTCTTAAATACTTCCAACTGATTGGATGAAGCCTACTCACATTAACAAGAATAATCTTCTCCACTTAAAGTCGAATAATTGTAAATGTTTAGCCAGTTTTACAAAATACCTTCATAGTAATGACTAGACGAGTGTTTGATTGAATAACTAGTAACCTATAAAATATTCCCTAGCCATGTTTATACACAAAACTAACCATCACAATACCTAAAGCCACACTAGTATTGAGTTCACAATTTGAAAGCAAATAGTCTGGTTCCATCAGCTTTATTATTAATTTTTTCCTTAGCTTAATTATTTTACAGTGAATTGTACACATCATGATATTATATCCTTAGATTCTTTAGTTTATATTTCTCAAAATGTAGGACCATTTCCATCTTAGAGAAAATGACATAATCATATCTAATTAATGCTAATTCCTTACCGTCATCTAGGAACCAGTTTATTTCTCTAGTTATCTTCAAAATGTCTTTTTCAGGGGGACTGTCCAATCCAGGAGCATGCAGTCTATCTTATTGTTATACCACTAAAGTCTTTTTTAGTTTAGAAAGGTCCTTTATTAATGGCCCTAATTGACTGGGAGACCGGCCAGTTTTCTTGTAGAACATTTCATTTTTTGGAGTTTTTGTGATACTTTCCTCTTGGGATCATTTAGGTTACTCCCTAATCCCCTATTATTTCCTGAAAACAAAAAGTTTTACCTAAGACTAGGTAAGATTCAAGCTAAAATTGTTTGGCAACCCTAAATAATGTTGTATTTTTCACATCAGGAGACTCATCCTATCCATTGTCCTACTATCAGAAAAACTAAAAATACAGGTGGGAACAGCAGCGGCTTTGTTATTTTTTTCTCCTTGAGATAAAAAGGTAAGTTAATGGTGGCACCATATGAATGTCTAGTTCCACATCAACCATTCTCTTAATGATTTTCATTCTAATTAACAAAACTTGACTTAATGAATTATTTTAGTAGGGTTGCATAATGATGATTTTCTAATTTTATTATTCCTTGCACATTTATTTGCTAGCTATTTTTCTGTTAAATCTATCTTTCCTTTAATGCTTGAGTTATTTGGTGATCATGAAATACAATTCCTGGATGCTTGGGCGGCTTATAGCTGCTGGAGGTGTGGGTGTCGCTTTTTGGTAGAAGCGTGGGTGGCTGCGGCCTTTCGGCTGGGATGAACCGCGCTCCCGCTGGAGGCAAGGGAGCCAAGCCGGAACTATGGCCAGCACAGTAGTAGCAGTTGGACTGACCATTGCTGCTGCAGGATTTGCAGGCCGTTATGTTTTGCAAGCCATGAAGCATATGGAACCTCAAGTAAAACAAGTTTTTCAAAGTCTCCCCAAATCTGCCTTCAGTGGTGGCTATTACAGAGGTGGGTTTGAGCCCAAA
>JAQZBX010033823.1:0-25228 GCA_029593785.1 Cabassous unicinctus
GTTAAAATGAACACTTTGATTCTTAAATCTCTTACAGCTTTACATTGTCATTATCTTCTCTTGTCAGGTCTATCTCTACCTCTTATCTCTGACTAGCAAATTGTGCTATTTGGATGAAGGCACTTCCATTTAATTAAAAAATTCTTTTCATACATGAATTATTTCTTTTGTAAGCCCAAGAGCCTAATTTAAGCTTGTTAACCTCATTATGTCCATGAGATCATGTTGGTGAAATTCTAAAGCTTCTCTCATTTACTTGCTTGACAAAAAGTAAAAATACACACCATATTAAAGATTCCCCTCTAATTAAATCTTTTATCTAAGGTTAATATGGCTGAGATGAGGGAAGCTTTTTATTTTTCCTGGACTATAAAAAGTGTCTTTCTTTGGTCCCAGTCTTCCTGACATGATCTTTTATTTCTTAAATCCATAATATGCTCTAGCTATTCCATGATAGTCTGCTGGAAAAAGGTCAAGCCTAATTTTCCAGCCCTCAGAAAAGGCCTTGAAAATAGCAGTACTTTTCCTTACACTCATTCCTATTCCCCAGCCTAAGGAACTATAATATATATTAAGATAAATAGGAAAGAAATGAGTTTTTAACTGTGAGAAAAAGGGAGAACATTTTTGGCAAGTTATTTGAGTTCATACAGTAGAAAAATTATTTCACAGCATTGATGAGACAGAATCACTGCAAAGTAGAAATTCTCTTTTTATTCAAGATGAGGAAGGGATGGGGAATTTCATACTGAAATAAATGTCTGCAAAGTCCAGAACAGGCTTTGATTGCCTATTAAGCCAGAAACTATGGAAGGTAAATAACAAGGTGACATTAAGATTCCTAGTAATACAGGTCATTATTTTACAGAAAACTAATTGAAATAAACTGCTTAGCATTTTCCTCCCAATATTGTTGAGAAAAAATGAGATTGGCCCTAACAAAATAAGACCTGACAAATGCATGATACATACAACTTTAAACTCCCTAGATGACAACCCTACTTCTGCTATCCTAATTTTTTCTCAATTGCTTATATTCATGGCCATCCATAAAATAATTTCCTTTTCAAATGATCCATGGGTCAGCATCCATTTGGTATTTCTATACAACAGAATTCAAAATAAGCTGTAAGCATTCAATATTAAGATACATGTAAGAAATGCATCAGTAAACACTAACAATTATACTGGACTAAGAGGGAGTATCAGAACTCGTTACAGGCATATAGATTTGCATAGATTTACGTGAAGTAAGTAATAACAATTAAACATTTACTTTGCTTGCCTAGAATCAAGTGGGTCATTAGTCCCACCTGTCAATGGCCCATTCCTGTTTGCTTCTGTTTTAGTTGTGGTTCTCAGGAAACAGACTCTTAGAAGGAAATTTGCTTACAGAAGTTTTACCAGGTATGCTTTTAGGGAAAACAGTACCTGGAAGAAACAAGGGAAGCAGAATTGGGCAGAGGGAGATGTTGAGCCATAATGCAGTTTCAACAGTGACCTCAGCCAATCTCACAGGGACTGAAGAAGCATAACTGGGCCTTCAAAGATGTTCCAAAATAAGGTAAGGGAGCAGGGTCTTTGATAAGTCATTGGAAGTGGGCTGCTTCTGGGTATGCGGTTTAACATTAGTGGACACAGCTTCCTTTCAACGGTGATTGCTGGACTCAGATGTGGGCTGTCAGCTTGGGAAGAGGTCCTGTGTGTTGAAGAGGGTTCTGGTTTAGAGCCAGTATATGTCTCACATAACTGTGATAATAAGCTTTACAGATATTATAGCTATAAACTTCATGAGAAAACATTTTCAATCCATCAGCCTTTTGCATGTATCTCAGGCTCAAGAAGCTATATCCATGTAGTAAATATTCATTGTTTATTAAATGTCCAGCCTCAAACCCTTCCACCTACTAGTGCCATTCTCTCCCTTTTGGAGAATTCTTTGTGTTTCATCTTGCAAGGTGGCACCACCTCCCACTATGGAAGCCAAAGTCTTTTCTCCCTGTTCTGGCACAATCACTGAATAGGCTAATCAGACACCCTCTTCTTGGAATTTCAACCTTGCATCAGCACTGTGATATGTAGAGGCTAGAGATCATATTCATCACAATATCAGCATTCAGATCAAAATATTTCCATAGTGTGACAGCGAGTGTGGTTCCTGCAGTATTACCTTTCCAAGATTCAATAGCTCTGGTCTATTTTCCTAATGTAGCCTAGCCTCCAACCAATTCTGTGAATCCCTAATATCCTTTCCATGAATGACATTTTTGCTTAGGGAGGCAGATTAATACAGATAAATCAGAAATATGTGGCAGTCAAGAGTTCCTCAGGGAAACATGGGAAATTTGGGGTTAGTTACCTGACCGTGATTGACTAGCAGTCTTGTGACCATTTAGATCTTCCTGGTACTTGTCATTTCCAAGCATTGTTCTTTATAGCTTTCCAATATATTCCTTTATGGTGCTTATTTTATTGTTTCCAATCAAAGAAATTTAATATATATTTTAAGCTATAAATTCATACAAGTTTTATAATTTACCTAGATCTAAAAGGTTATCTTTTATATAATTTTTAAATTAAACATTATTTGTGTAAAGCTGATGTATAGTTCAAATGTATTTTCCATAACTGTGCATTTATGAATCTGATCAACATAAAATATTTAAGGAAAAATACAGTTTTCCCATTAAAGATTTTTATTTTAATTTGCATTAAAGGAAGGACCTATACAATTTGGAAGAAATTGCTAAACTCACTCATAAAGTACTGAAAGAAAATAATGAGAAAATTAATTTAAACTGCATATTTAACAATCAAACAGAAAATGATCCCGCTGTAAAAGTTTTCAAATTAATGACTTTCAAATATGTTCTCATTTATAAAATCAAATTGATATTGCCTGCTTTTAAAACATTTAAAATAAGAAATACTTTCTAACTAAAAGTGGTTAAGAAAAAATGAAAGTTAAGCCACAGAGGAACATCTGTTTATTCACTGAGGAAGGCTATTCAACTGTATCATGTTAATTGATCCAAGACATCTTCCACTCTGTTTTGATTATCTGCATGACTTATCAGGAAATGGAGTGGGAAAGCAAAGATTATAGTTATCTTAATTTTCAAACTGTTTAGTTTTATTTCTCTGAAAAAAAAACACCTCTGTATTTCTTTGAGATCTTACATTAATTGATTTAAATCCATTTATGAAGTCTCTTCTGGTTTAGAGAGATAGCAGCAGAAATGGGAGTGTATATGATCTAGCTTGGGTATAGGTTCATTCAATGGTTAAATCTATAGAGAAGTTCAGCTATTTAGGGAAGATCTGATTAATGTTCGTGGAAACAGAATTGATACCATTATTCATTTGTTGAGTTAGGAAAACATTAATTCTTTTTGTATCTTTCTCTCAGAAGAGATTCTAATAATGATGAACCATCAGAAGGTAAAGTAGCTTTAATGTAGAGATCTGGCATATTACTTCCCAAACTACTTACTTTAAATGATCTCTTTTGACAAACTCTATCAAGACTGGAATGCTTAAACTCTACTTCCCTACAACCAACAGAAAAAAAATATGCCAAAATGCTTTACATGTCATACAATAATAATAATTTTCTAAGTCATTTTTTATCACACTCCACATTGACTCTTGCATTGCTGAATTTTTTTAAGTGTCTTGATTTCAGGATGCCAGGCCTTTTCATGTGCTTCTACCTAAAATACTCCTTCCCCATTTCTTCATTCAAGGTTCATCTCAAATGTCATTTTCTAGAGTAAACTTTCCCAAATTCTCCAGACATTTATTCCTCCTCTACTGCTTCATGGCATCTTCTTTATAATCCTATGGGAGGCTTTATGGCTTTTTCAAGAATCTTCAGTCATACTTGAGTGTCTTGATGGCAGGTGCCATGACTTACTTTCTGTGTCTCAGACAACCAACACCATGCCTGACATATACTGGGCCTTGATATAATTTTATTACTCAAATGAATGAATAAATGTCAAGTTCCTCCATAAGACCAAGTCTTGGCATATACCATGCAACTCAGAAGAGTTGCAGTGAGAATAGATGGAGAAAATATCTTTGAAAAACAAAATACAGATATTTGGAATTAGAAATATTTTTCTCCTTAAATCATTCCCATCTGTGATGGTCAGTTTTATGTATCAATTTGTTAGGCTATCATCCCAAGTAATTTCCTCAAATAGTAATTCTGGTGTTGCTGTGAAGGTATTTTGTAGATGTGAGTAAAGTCTACAATTAGTTACTTTTAATAAGGGAGATAAACCTAGATACTATGAGTGGATCTGATCCAATCAATTGAAAGGCCTTAAGAGCAGAAGTGACACTTCCTTGAAGTAAGAAATTCCACCTGCGGATGGCATCTTCAGCTCATGACCAAGAATTTCAGCCTGCCCTTCCTGATGACATTCCTAAGGATTTCAAAACTTGCCTAGTCCCTCCCCGCCCCCACAATTGTGCAGGTCAATTACCTGCAATAAACCTTTTAGTATATATCTTACACTGGTCCTGTTTCTCAGGTAGAACACTGACGGATGCACCATCTATACAAAGTGTCTAACTTTTAAAATTTTCTAAAATATACTAATCATATTTTAGAACTTGCTTCTAATAGCTTAAATGGCAGGTTTACCCACTTCTGAAACTAACTCACTGTATAGATGTATGATTCAATGACTTGTAATAGATATAATAAGTTAAAACATAAACCACAACTAAGTCAAGAAAAAAGATACTATATTCTGGAAACAGCTGCAGGTGGTTAGAAGCGCCTTATTTTACTTTGCTATCACAATCAGATGAACTCCATACTGAATGCCTTTTTTAGCTGTTTTGTCTGCATATACCCATTCTCATTACTCTTTATGTCTTTCTTTTCTCTTTTTTCTCTTGTTTGATTATCCTTTTTCTAACTCCAAAGGAGTTTCTAGTCTTTCTTCATCTTTTTCAATGATTCAGTTATCTTCTTAACCTTCCAATATAATTAAATTCCTAGCATTCTCCACCTAATCATATACAAAAAGAATTAACTCTTCTTACTGATTTCATTAACTCATTAGCAAGTATTACAAGAATTAGCTCAGTAGTTTTTTTAAAAAAAGCTTTAGAGATGCATATAATTAAGAATAACAATTGCAGGTATTTCCTCTGGGAAAAGTATTTTCTTATCAATTAAGAATTGATCAATTTCTTATCAATTATTATTTAGGCAAAAATAGTCATTTAGTCATAGATTAATGCAAAGTATTACCTGTTGCATTATTGAAAAATTAGGTGTTGGTGTGAATCCCTCAGAAAAACTAATTCATGAAATTGGTAAATCAAGTTATCAAAACATAGAGTGATATATGAGATAAAATTTAAGAAATTCTCTGAGCACATAGCTCTTACTCAATATTAGGATGGGCAAACTATGAATTACGCCAAATAAATGTGCCCTTCTCCCCTATTCTTACCCCAGCTGACCAGCCTTTCTAGGTTCCCAACATTCTTTCACCTTGAGGACACTTTCTGACTATATAGAAAGTGGTCTTCTCTTGGCTTCTCACTTCTTACCTTACATGCCTTCTCATAGAAATTAAGCAGCAGAAGACATGAATCTGAATCTCAAGAATACCTTTATTAATTGTATGGCTTTTTCAAGTTGCTTCACATTTTTCAATCTGTTTTCTTACTTGAAAATAGAAATAATACCTGTTAAAAATATGGAATTTTTAATGAAATTTGAATAAAATTACACATATTTAATAACTTGCATAGGCCAAATATCAAGTATCTTTTCAAAAATAGTGTTTATTAGTATAAAGATTATTATCTCCATTTCATTAGGATACTGCCCTCTGGTAAATGAGAAGCCCTAGACCTGATAATTAGTTCATAATAACTTGTTCTTGAGTATTAGGGCTTATTATACTACTCACACCAAATAAACATTTGCACCAAATAATTTCCTTCTGCACCCAATATTTCAAGCCAGTGTTTCCTATATTTGTGCCCTTGATTTTAGTAGGTATTATTACTCTAAAATCTTGTATTACTCCAAGCCTGACAAATTTGAAAAAAATGCCAGGTTAAACAAAATTGCAAAGGGTACTTTACTGTAGTTATTCTCTTAAGTCTTTAATATGCTGGTATATGATGTGAATATTTGAGAAGGAATCTTAATAAGTCAATTTGGCCATTTGAGAACCTTCCAGACTTTGCATTCCCTGATATATACTAGGGAAACTTGTTAACCCAAATTGCCATAATAGTGAGAACATGAAGCAACATGCATCAAGGTCTAGTCCTTCTGGTTTTTCTCTTTTCACACTTCTAGGTCTCTTCCACTGCACACCATAAATATCCACATCAAGATTTCCTACAATATCTAGTCAAAGTTTTTGTCATAAAATTCACATTTCCAAAAGAGCCCTGAAACTTCCCCTCATCCTATATTTTTCACTACAAAACTACTTGAAATTTAAGACTTGTTTATAAAGAATTTATACCTGTTCTTGTTTTTCTTTACCTCCTCACACCGTATCCCACTCTGTGCCTGATATAAGATGCTAATTCTCACTATACTTCCTCTGCAATAAGCTTCTAATTATATCTAGATAATCAAGACCAGTGCCTGTGCTTGCTTTCTCAGAGAAGTGCATATAAAGAACTCAAACATCTTAAATGTTTGGATTGGAATTTACATGTTTTTGCCTTAAATACTTTTCCAAAATAAAAGTGGTAGCCAGCAGCAACCTCAATGCCAATTAATGTACTTGATGCTCTCCAGCTGAGTACAAAAATGTGATTACTTACAATGAACAAAAATGGAAGAAGAGTGGGTGGATTTACAATTATGGACAATCACACTGCACTTGTTGCTTTGCAATCTGGGAGCTTTGTAGCTGGAGGTAATCATGTGACCATAAAAAGCAGTTTCCAGGAAGTCTGGGCTGAGGTGGAAAAAACACTCCCCACAGGAATGGAACTAAAGCAAACAAAGTTATGGGACACTGAGAGAGAAAGAGAGATAGAGAGAGAGATGTATTAACTAATTAAGGCAGTTCTGTATCTCAAAATAATGCAATTTCTTCCACTCTCAGATCAATATAAAATAATAAAAGCTTAAAATGATTATTTCTTAGTAACCGTGTAATAAGTATGGTAATTTTCTCTCTTCTTTCATTTTAGCCACAATCTGGGAGTGAGACTAGTTTATTTTGAAATAGAAAGTAATTTTAATTTTATAGACTGAAGCAAAGACAGAATAGTACTTTTCCAAGGCCACAAAAAGAACAAATGCCAGAGCCAGAATTCAAACCCAGAACTCTTTTGTTTCAAGGCCCAAGCTCTTAAGTGGCTAAACCATTATACCATAGTCCTCTCCTAGTTGAATTATGAGCAAACAGACTTCACAATATGCTAAATTTGCCTAGACCCATTCTACAATCAGACTTGTACAATCTATCTTCTCATGTGAGTGTTCCCTGACATATCACTTGAAGACTTTTATTCACATTTCCTGAAGGGAACCAGTGTATATTTGGAAGTCTAATGTAATATCTTGGTAATAGTGGTCTCACTCTTGAACCATACCCTATATCTTACCATCAGCCCTTTCCTGGTATACAACAGTATTGACTTAACTTAAAACTCTGGAAATGCTAGTTGGTGTGGAAGCAGCCTTACCTGGTTTACAGAATTGTCAAAATCTGTGATAGAACTTTGCCTTCACTTAACATATATGCTACAGACTACTTTTTCTTTTTTTTTTGTAAACAGAATGATCTGAGATTGAGAAATAGATCCGTTGTATGTATTTTATATTAAGGACTGAATAGTTAGAACATCTCCTTCCTAACTCTATAATCTGTACCAAGAACATTAGAGACTGCAATTATTTCATGAAACATCTAGCCAAGCCCTTTCATTTCATAAATTAAAAAAAGAAAACAAGATTATGAGGGATTGGTCTCCTCCAACAGCCTTCCCCATTGAAAACACAACTTTATTTGTGTATGTACTCATTCGGAATTATTTTTGAACATTTGTTTATGTCCTCATTCAGGATTAATTTTTGAGCAATTGAATGTTCTTTATTTGTATATATAAGATTTTATTTAGCATGTCTGAGTGCTAAAGAATACTGCCTAGTCGTCAAAGATGGCCTCAATAAAGTTTCTCATGCAAACAATAAAAAAGTACTTTTATTTCTCTGCTCAGTTTTAGATACTCATCCCTTTGTCTGTGACAGGTAGATTTTCATTCCCTTTATGGGGTTTTTGATCCTTGAGCATATCATTGAATGGGAAGTTAGATTTATCTTGGAGTACTCTTTCACCATTTTATCAATGTGTTTGAGTCCCCAGGTAAGTTACCATTGTGTTAACTCCTCCTGAAATTTGGCAATTTCAAATTCCACAAAACTGATAAAGGAAACAATTAGGTGCAAGATCCATTCTAGGGATTTATTCAACTGCCGACAATTCCATGGATTTTTTCCCTATTGAAATCTATAAGCATGATTTTAACACTTTCATTTTCAAAGACAGATAATCATTTCTTTAAATAGAATAGAGTAGTTGGAGGAACATAATAAAAAAGAGGGGCTAAGAATCCAAAATCCAAGACTTTATTCTTAACCATATGTCATTCTAATCAAATCATTTAATCTTTTTAAATTTGGCATGTGAATCTATATCCTAGAGCTAATAACACTCACCCTGCTTACCTCACATGGTTGATTTGACTAAAAGTGATAATTAGTGTGAGACAGCTTTGTTAGCTGTTAGTAACTACCAATTAAGTGATTCATGTGTTCCTGTGTTCTTTTATCTAACATATTTGAGCTCCTATCCTGCGTCAGACACTCTGCAGATCACTAGGCTATAGTGGTGTACCAAGAGATATCAACTCTGCCCCTGTGGATTTGAAGGTCGAATGAGGGAGAGAGACATTAACCAAAAAAAGCATAGAAATAAGTGTATAATTCAATTGCAATAAGTTGAAGGGAAAGACCAGGTTACTGTAATAAGAATAAGAGTGAAGACTTATTTGTGATTCAAGGAAAGCCTCTTTCAGGTAATAGAATTTAAACAATGATGAGTAGGAGATGGCCAACCAAGCAGTGGAGAGGAGGGTAGTGAAGAGCCCTCCAAGTGTGGGACACGATATATATATATATGCCTTAAAAGAGAAATAATTTTTAGTTTTCTAGGACTAAAAAGCAGGTGGAAGAAGGAATGGGTCCGCCCCCTTCCCTTCTTTTGTAGAACTGCTGTTCCTCGAGAACCATGGTGCATGGCTGTAGAAGGGGTTAGGGGACTATGGCTTTTCGGCTTTTCCGCTGCGCAGCATCGTTCTTGTATGTGATTAACAGAAAAAAATTTAAAATTAAGATGAATCGTTGCCAATAGATATAGTTCTTCAAGCCTGGCCTTTGCACTTACCTGTTATGGTATAGTTCATATTGCAGGGGAGTTTAAAGACATGGATGCCACTTGAGAACTAAAAAATAAGACATTTGACACATTAAGGAATCACCCAACATTTTATGTACTTACTCATCGTGGTCGACTACTGTTCCAGCCTTTGGATTCAACAAATGCTTCAAACCAAGAGGCATTGTCCTCTAATACATCACTGAAGTTACAAAAACTTGAATCATTGCATAGTTAGATTTTTACAGATTATAGTAACAGGACAGGACACAGAGCTGGAATATTGGAATTTGGGGTTTTAAAACACTCCCCGTGCCCCCCATCAGTATTTAGATTGATTTTTCAGACCTAATTTAAAAACCTATGGCCCTTATTTGAATACCATTAATCAAATAATTAATGCAGTATAAATTATCTGTGAGATGAATCCTTGATCTTTCATAGGAGGATTTTTTTTTCATTTAAAATAAATTCATATCATTTGTAAAAGTCACTGTTTTGAACATTCTTTTGAAAATTTTTGATGGTTTTTGTGATTATTTTCTTAGATTTCTTTTGCACTACAGTTTTTAGGATCCTTTTGGAAATACTGTGAGAGTACTGCATTTTGCAGCATGAATTATGGAAAAATGGTCTTCAGTTCTTAAAAGCAAATGGACTTCCCCAGAGATCAAAATGGTGACTCTTCAGTTTTTCTTATGCCCTCTAAAAAGTGGCCCTGCTTCAGCAGATAATTGCCAGTTTTTAATTTATCCATGACTTTTCACCCCACCTTGCTCCCATATACCGTCTATCAGCTGTCTTGTTTCATCACCTCTCTGAGATTCTATTTGTGCAGCGAGCAATTTTTGTGTCAGAAATTCTTTGTCAAAACAATTTATTTAACAAGTGCAACTTGCTGTAAAGCTACTTGTGTTCTCTTTGTTTATCTGTAAAATTTTGCCCTAATTGATTATATAGTGCAAGAATAGATGAAGATAGACCAAAATGACCACTCATGATTCAGTTATACTGCCTTTGTAGAAGAATAGTAATCAGCAAGGAAAAATGATTACTTGTCATTAGCTAGTTTAACTTATTCAAAAACTCTATTAGTTTGTTGCACACTAAACTAGTGAATTAGTAAAAATAAAGGAGGGGGTCTCATCTGAAGGCAGACTACATAGAAATTGGGCCAAATATATTCTAAATATTTGGAACTAATATCTACTTTTTTTTTTCCCTAAGTCAAGGTCATTTAAGAAATTGTTTCCTTGCTTCTGATTTATACCAGGCTGAGAGTTGCTGAAGGTGAGGGTGAAGATACAGAATTGAACTTTTTCGTTGTTGTTTTTAGAAATATTTAGTAATTTTACTTTTAGGGGAAATTTGGCCTGCACTTTGATCTTCAGAAAGCTGAACATTTCTTTCTGGAGCACACTGCTTTTGCTGAGTTGCATAGGCGTAATGGGAATAACTGGAAACCAGATTGCAAGGAAACCTGCTTTAGGAAAGAGTAATATGATGGATACCCTTACACTTGACTATTTTTCCACTGAAAATGAACTTCAGCTCTTCTATTCCGCCAGGTAACACACAGCTCCACAGCATGAGATTGTTTTGTCATTGGGCTTTTTCTGTTGTTTTTTGCCAACCCAGTCTGTCTGCAGAACACTGACTCTGCTCTCTAATGAGAACAAAGTTAGAAATCTGCTGATAACCTAAAATAATGTAAAAATGAGTTTTAAAAAAATGTGAGGTCAGAGGCTAAAGTGATTATTAAATCAAAACAAGCTCCTTATATCGGGCTTGTTTACCATTGTCCTCAAGTATGACTTAATTTAAGACAGCCTCGTGTTTTCTTTTGAGGCTGTCTTCCTTTCCTAATATGTTTCCTTGTAACAGCTGTATTGAGATATAATTCCCAAACCATATAATTCACTCATTTAAAATGTACAATTCAGTGGTTTACAATATATTCATCGAGTTGTACCACCATCACCCAACAATTTTAGAACATTTTCATCACCCCCAAAAGAAACCCCATACCCTTTAGCAGTCACCTTCGATTTTCCTCCAGTGTCCCCAGCCCTAGGCAATCACTAATCTACTTTCAGTCACTATAGATTTGCCTATTATGGGCATTGCATATAAATGGAATTGTACAATATGTTGCCTTTTGTCTCTGGCTCCCCAAATATGATTTTATTCTATGTGGAGTGAGATTTTTCTTATCTTGAGAACTGTTATTGCTGTGAAAGGAAATGGTTGGCAAAACCAGTAGTTTGAGGAAAAAGGGTCAGACACCCAACAGTTTTCTCAGTAAATCTTATGCTGAATAGTTTTTCCTCACCGCCAATCATCCATGAGGTACTACTACTTAGAATATTTTGGCTATTCTCTGGAATGGGTATTTAAATCTTTGCCTGCCCACTCCGAAAGGCCCTGCTAAAAATAATGCAAAGTAATTTGGCAGATAATTCGTGTTGTAGTTTTCAGGTGCATCTAACTATGATAATATAATTAGCAGCTGGTATACCTTGGGCCAGGTGAGCTTCCAATTGAAAAAAGTTTTTTTCCTCCATTGAATTTCTGCTGTCTTTTTCAAGTATGCAACATAGGATTTAAGGTGACATGAATGTTTTGTAAAACTGCTAAGTGGATGGAGTACAGAATTTTATTTACAGTAATATGAGTTAAGTGCTATGAGTACAAAGAGTAGTACAAAAATGTAGTGATGTGAACTAGTTAAGCCTGCAGTTAACTATGATTTCAGTGACATTTAGAAGTACTATTCAAGGTTCTCTATAATAGAAGAAAATATCCAGGGAACCAGCAAAATGCTATGGGCTAGTGGCCCACCTGATGAGCAGTTTGTTGGAGGCTATAATGCTTTGTAACTTCCTAATGACTGTTTCTTAAGCATTGGGGCTTTCTTTTTGTTTTTGTTTTCGTTTTCTGGTTTTTGTTTTTTTGAGTGGGCATGACAGCATCTTCCTGGTTGTATTGAGTAGTGTTGTTTGTTGTGAGCATCGATACTTGTAACACCAATCTAAACCCATTTTTGTGGATATGTTTCCTCTCCTTAAATGATCTTGTCCTGTCCAATAAATAAATGGTTGTCTCACCCTGTTTAAAATTTTTAAAAAGCAGATAGAAAAGAATGACATAAGGTGATGTTGGAGAGATAAGCAGGGACCAGATCATCCAGGAAGTTATACTTCTTGTTAAGGATTTTGGTTTTGATTCTAAGTGCAGTGGAAAGACATTGAAGGGTATTAAGCAGTGAATTGACATAATATGAACAATATTGGTAAAGAATCACTTCAACTTCAATGTGGAGTGTATTTGAGATGTACTTTTATGGTAAAACAACAACAACAACAACAAGAATGATTGATGAATTTAAATTTGGCACATAGTGAGGGAGAAGAAAATGTCAATAAGAAGAAAGTATTATTCCTTGCTTGAGGAATAACCAGATGGAGGTGCCATGTAATGTAATGGAAATGCTGGATGGGCAGCAGCAGATTTGAGAGGGGAATCAGGAATGAAGAATTCATTTGGCAACTTGCTAAGACTGAAACTATACTATCATAATGCACAGATGAAACTGGACCAAAAGTTTTTAAATAATCTGTTTAATCTATGATGTCATTAAAGTTCCTTTTTGTGTGAGTTGGATTACTCTAAATAATTTTGCACATATTGGGTACAAGTAAATATGCTCAATCATTATCTTTTACTACAACGCTTTGTTAGGATTATGAGGTTCACAAATCCTTATGTGCAATTCCAAAATCTAAAATTTCTAAAATTGCGATGTTTTATTAATAACACATTTATCAACAAAATTTGGCATAACCTGACTTGATTTGGCAGCAAAACTCACCCTGAACTCATGTGAGGCTATATAATCTTCATTTCACCCCATGTAGCATGACTATTTGCATATTTCACCACAGAAATATAAACATATTTGATTACTAGGTGTTGCCTCAGACACTGCTGGCAGTGTCATGTAATATATGATATGTTGCCTTTGTAAAATCCTAAAAATTCTGAATCTAGAAGTATATCTGGCCCCAAGGAGTTCAGGTAAGGGACTGTGGACCTAAAATAATATATACCTTCTGGCAATCGGTAAATATTTGCCTACCACCCTACTGATTCACAAAGGACAAGAAAAGAGTTGCTTCTATTTTTATTGCATTTTTTTAGATAGATTTGGGATCAGGTTGTCCTAATAAACAGTTGTCACCTATCCTCATCTCAAAAAGAAAAAAATGGGATTTGGACCACTTCCAAAGATGCATTTTTTTGTTTTTGAGATTAATAGGATCTGAAATTCTAGTCAAGTGATAAGAAAAGATTATTTCCTGAATCTTCATTTGGTTCTGTTTTTGTTAATGGGATGACACATAGCCATAGTAATTGTAGCTTAGGTATGGTCTTGTAGCCCCTCTGATAGAATAACCAGGGAAACTTAGCAACTTAGGCCTTTTTCTGCTTGGAAAGAAGTATCAACTGCTACCTTGTTTAAAAAATTAAAAATGAAAAAGCCTAGCCACATTATTGGAATGAAGGAATCAAACTCTCACATTAGTTTGGCTTGATGATCTCAAGTCTCTGTGTCCAACAGGGAATTCTGCTAAATCCTTCACGCAGAGTTAGAGGGAAAATCAAGCATAAGTATCCTGCCATAATGTATATATACACAGAGACCAGAAACTATAAAAATAAGGAACCACCCTCCACTACCATGATGAGATTAATCTCTGGGTGCTTTATCCAGCTGGATGTGTCTGCCCATTTAGCTAAATGGAGAGAGAACAGGCTATAGAAATTAGACACAATTACCAGAGACCTGTTGTCAATTACAGCCCTAGATAATTTCATTGTGGGACAGATAATAATAGTAATTACTATTATTGTAGTATTAGCAAATAATTTATATTAATTTTGAATTCTTATTAAGTATCAGGCCTTCAACTAGGTACTTAACATGTATAATCTTGCTAATACTTAACCTTGCAAAATAGACATTATTCTCAATTAACACATGCAGAATCAGATGCAGAAAAAAAATGAAATAACTTTCCCAAAGATGCATAGCTTATAAGAAATGAAAGGAGAATTCCAACCCCCAGTGCTCTCACTTGGTAGTCCAGAATTTAAAACCAGCTCTATTCCCCAAATAATAACAAGTAATATTTGTGTGGCATTTGACAGTGTGAAATAAATTAACTCTTCTAATTGCATAAAACAATATTTTGAATTGGAAAAGCCATTTTTCTAGATGACACAATGGAGACCATGAGAGGGTAAATGACTTCCCTTAAGCCATCCAACTGGAAAGTGGTAGACCCAGGACCAAGAAGCATAGCTTTGGCTCTAAGGCAAGCCTTCTCCTGATGCTCCATGAGGTTCCTCCCGTTCAAAGATTTAGAAGTTGAAAATCAAAATTATTTTGACTTTTTTGTTATTGTTAAAAACCTAAGAGTTTGTCTCTTATAGGAGATGAAGACCAGAATTATGACCCATGGGATAACTAGTCTCTTGTTTATTTGTTTAAACTAGTCCCAACGTCATTCATTATAGGTTGACATAGTGTTTCTCCTTCTTTGCCAACTATTTTTATACTGATTTGACACACCCACTTGCAAAAATCTCAAGACTCTCAATTATATAGAAATTACTGGATAGCATAGGTATAAAATATATACAATAGATGAACATGCCTAAAACACATAAAGAGGCAAACAAACTTCAAAATAAGTAGAAACAATATATCTGATCCCTCCCCGCTCCCCCCCAAAAAAACTATTAAGAGGAGGAAAAAATATGAGTTCACTCTGGGTCAGAAATGTGAACAACATTTCCCCCACCCACCCCACTCTCTAAATTAAGACCTAGAACTGGAGGGTGGGAGGAAGGTAGGAGGCTTGCATCTGGGGAGTTATAGAAGCATCCTCTTGGACTTCAAGTTTCTTACTGCTCTCTTTATTATTTTTTGGACCAAGACTGTCTTCTGCTGGAGAAATTTTCATTCTAGAAGTTTAGGATTATGAGAGTGAAGGCCAGAGGAAAGGAAGGAAAATCAGAGAGCTGTACCCTCTCAAAACTGAAAGGGTAGCCCAACTTTATTCACAGATCAGGAAAGGAGCATGAAATGTGGACAAAGGCACTTTCTAGAAAAATAGATCATGCATTGTACTTGCTGCTTCTTCTGCCCAGAATACTCTTCCAACTCCTTCTACCAGCTCACATCTACTCATCCTTCAAGACTCAACTAATTTTGCAACTTTTTGCCACATGTTTTCTTACCCCTCTTTGTCTGGTTTGAATGTCCCTCCCAAGTAGCCCCATGGTACCCTATTTAAATATCAGTCTTCTTTTAAATATACTGCATTGCAGAATTAACTCCTTGGGAACTACATCACATTGTTTCTCTAAGAGCTAGTGTAATCCTGAACCATGGGATATCTTTACAACTTTATTTTTATTTCTTAGTCTCCCTTTAAACATACTCAGTTAAGAACGAATTTCTCTTCCCCTGATTGAAAATCCTGGCAGGTCTTATGAGTTTCCTGCTTACTCTTAGACAATCTACACTCACTTAAATAAAAACTACTTCAATTAATTAAATGTCCTGTTCAGTGCAGTAATCAAAACTTTGAGGATGATTTGGAATTAATTCTTCCCTTTTCCATCTACTGGGTCTAGATTTTGGCAGGCCACCTTTCTTCTGAGAAAGGGACAGAGCTCTCTGTCATTTTTTTCTCCATACATCTTCACCCAGCTAGCTGTCGATAACTTTTGGATCCTTAGGAATTTGTGTACAGGGTAGGGAAAAGAAATACTATGTCCATAAAGTTTAACTTGACTGGCACATTCATAAGCTGGTATTATATGTGGTGTTTAAAGCTGACTTTTTCTCTCATAGATGATTTCAGGGGTTCCTTGATCCTCTACTGCTAGAGCCCCTAACTGCTTCTCTTCACCTGACTGCACCCTCTTCATTTCTCTTCTTCTTCAGCTTCTGGTTGTCTGGTCCTCACTGCACAGAGATCTTATATGTTGGGGTCTCCTTGTCTTCTCAAAGAAAGACTATTGGCCTGAATTGCTTTTGAACTGATACTTTAAAATTGATATTTTAAAATTCTTTTGGGGGCCTGGAATTTAGCTATTGTTAGCTGGTGCCTCAACCATCCAACTTATCTAGTCCACCAGTATGGGGCATGGCATATAGTAGGCACTATGCAATTTTGAATTAAAAGCAGCCGATTTTATAGCACTCCTTAGGGCATATAAATTGTCACTTCTATATTTTCCAGAGAGGACCTTCTAGATTTAGTACTTTTGACTGAGTTAATTAACAAGATCCATATCCTATTATAATAAACCTCTTGGCAAAGTCATCTAGCAGTCACTATCTTATTTTAATAACTGCAATCTTTTCTTACAGCTTATCTACCAGCGCAGCCAGTGCTACAAATCTCGCCTCCTTCTCTAAGTGCTGACTGTACAACTTCTTTACATAGACCTTGCTCCTCACTAAATCAGGCAAAACGTGGGACAACAAATGGAATGTGTAAAAGATATGCAGGGAGAATTTGGGGTTGAGAAGATTAGACAGATAACAACTTTTGACTTTAAATGTTGCCACCCAAGAAAAGCTATCCTGTCGCTCATGCTGGATTCATATTAAACCCCATAGCACATCAGAAACTAAAGTTGCATGCTAACCCAGCATGATTCATATATGGTGAACTGTATTCATACTGTAAACACATAACTGCTGAGGCACATTGAAATATGTTTTAAGATTTCTCTGTATTTCTTTCACATTTTCTCTTGATTTTATGAATAACTTAGCATTTATATCAGATCTTCTTCCCTGTTCCTCCTAATATTTTTTTCTCTTATGAATGCCTAGTATAAGGTAAAATACATTTAGATAATTTCCAGAGTAATTATCTCTCTTGTCTTTAAGATTACCTTTATGAGTATCTGATCTTTACCTTATTCAGCAGAAGGCATCTATTTGCCTATAGGGTAAGCTTATGACTTTTTACAGAAAGATTGTAAAGAAGAAAAAAATGGCAGTATTTTGTCTGTTAAACAAAAAAGAATTTTGCAGGAAGAAAATGTCTTGCAAACCAGATCATTGTTTTGAGAAAGGATTTCCCAGATGCCATTACTCCTGCCCCTTACAGCATATTAAAGACTAAGCTTGGATGACTAGGACCATCCAGTAATCTCACAATGTAGTGGACATGCCCCTTATTCTTGGGAAAATGACACCATAACATTTGTTGCCTTATCGCCCCAGGAGATTATGAAAAGAGTATGAAAAGAATCTTTCAGACTTCTCTAAGCCAACCCAAGTGACAGCCATTTGGTTCTTCTTTGATGTGGATGAAATCCAGAAGTATTAACTTGGAGGTATGGAATCTTTCTTAGAAAACAAGAGTGCCTTGTGGCAAGAACTGCATAGGAGACTCTTCCACTTCATCCCCCATGCCTGGGACCAGCTCACAGTTTGGCCATCCTCAGAACTAAACTGCTGCTTGCCGAGTAGCAGACAAGTGGACTTGGCCTAAAGGACAGAGGACAGCAGGTCAACCTCCCATTCTGCAATTAGTACCCATAAACCACAGCCCTCCCTCCAGAGATCACTTAGTTGTCATTCTTAGAGGCAACAAATGCTACCAATTTAGAGTCAAAAATTAAATAAATTAATATGGATTTAAAACACAATTTCCTCCATGGTGCTTATATTTTCTATAATTTCTTTCTGAGTATACACACTCAAAAGCTTTTTCATAACTATAACTGAAAACATGGACAATTGATTTTACAATTAGTTAGCATTTGACCAACTAAATCAAAAGACTGCAGTCAATTCATGCATTTGAATATCACCTACCCTCATATATCTACCCCACAATTTCATAATCACCATTCAAATGTGTTGGGCAGGGAAATATATAAAGGGAAAATACTAACTTCACCAAAGTCCTATAAAGAATAATAAAAAAAAAAATCAGTCAATTGCTATCATTTTAACAGGACCCTTTATGCCCACTATCTTATGACATTAACCAGGATTTGAGATATGAACTCTATTATTATAGATATTATAGCTAACATCTATTGAACACTTAATATAAACCAGATGCTGTATATTGTGCTTTCCTGCATCTTCTCATTAAATACACTTATTCAACAAATATGTTTTCAATGTCAATTGTGTGCCAAGAACTGTGCTCGATACTGGGTAGAACGTGGTATCCTAGACAGATACTATCCCTGTCCTCATTTGACTGAACTTCTCATGGAGAAAACAGATTTTAAAAAGCAAACTGAAAACTAATAAAATGATTCCAATTTGTAACTAGTATTGTCACAGAAACAAACAAAAGATTAAGAGAATCACATAGAAGGTTATCTTTAGTTAAGGAAGACCTCTGAAGAAAACATCTTTAAATGAGACTTAAAGTGAAAAAAACATGTAAAGTGCTGGGGTGAGGTATGAAACAAGGGTGAGAGCACGCCATGTAAAGGACACATCTTATACCAAATGGCCAAAGCAAGAAAGAGTTTGGAGAGGTCACAGAACTGAAGGAAAAGCAGTTTGGTTTGAGTGTTGCAAGCTAGAAGGGGTGTGGCACAAGATTAATTTGCCAAGATATGCATCGAGCAATCATGAAGAGTCTCATAGGCCATGGTAAGAAATATACATTTTATTTTTAGTACAGTGGGAAACGCTTGAAGTGTGTAAAGCAAGAAGATGGTGTGATCTGATTTAGGAGATAAAGACATGACATTTGCAGATATGTGGAGCGTGAATAAGAGGGACATGAGAATGGAAAAAGGCAAACTAGATTGTAGACTATGGTAGCAATCTGGGCAGGAAATGATTGTGGTTTGACTCAGGAGGTGGCACTAGAAATGGAAGGAAGAGGATGAATTAAAGTTATACTTTGGAAATAGAAAAAGCAGGTCTATTGATGGCTTCAGTTTGGGGGTGTAAAGGAAGGGAGGAATAAAGGATAATTTCCTTAGAAGCAAAACAAAGAGTAATTTAAGGTATAGTGAATTTTAGATATCTGTGAGAAATCCATATTACAAGATTCAGAATTAAAGATATAAATTCCCCAAAGATTATACAGCTATTAAGAAACCCAATGTGTGTTTTACTCCAGAGCCCAAGCTCTGACTCAAAGTAACTTCAACTCCAAGTTCCAACTGAACAAACATCAAACAAGCAAACAAATGAGCAAAACTAGTCAGATTCCATCCATTGGTCTCATGTTCACATTTTTTTTTTGCATAGTACATGATTATAATTTACCTAAAATTTCTTGAGCATGACAGGTTATATATTTAATATATTTCCTAAGTTTGAATTGCTACATTATGGAAGATGGAACCATTTGGTTTCTCACATTTGTCTATGGAAAAATCCTGTTTTTTAATTTGTTGCAGCGTGAAGAAGTTGGCTTCCCAAAGAGTCAGTATATGTGACCTGCTGGCATCACTCTATACAGCTACTATAGTATTAACCAAGGAATCACAAGAGTCCAGCGGCCATTGTTTGTTTTTTAATATAATTTAACAAATATAGGCTGATTATTGGGTTATATTTTGTGGAAAGTTGCATAACCCATCCTTAAAATTTAAAATCAATGTAATTTATGTTTAATAACATGCTGTAGAGTATACACATTTTGTATTAATTTCTCAAATGAAATTGTCAGGGAACACGAGAAGTGCCTGAAGAGATTTTCCTTTCTTTTTTTCTTTTCTTTTTAATTCATAAAAGTTAATAAGGTTCAGAAAAGTTTTAAAAAGGCTAATCATAATTTTAATTTACAGATTTAATTCTCATCTGGTACCACAACCTGGTATAGAATAAATGTGGTTTTGCAGGCAAAACTTTTTAAATCAGAATTTGAAGAAAGTTCTGCACAAATATTCTTCACTTTTCTTAGGAGATTTGCTACAATCACATTCCTAACAACTTGCAACAATGTAAAAACAGGCCAACTCATGGGTATAAGAAGATAAAAACAGTACCTTCTTGAGATTTCAGGGATTGAATAAAAATACTTTCACAGAATTTGTGGAATATACAATGCTGCATAGAATAGGTTATAAAAATCCATTTATCATATTACCAAAATTTATGTTTAAAATATTCATATTCAGAGTTGTGTGTATATTATAAAAGCACCAGAAATGAAAATCTGGTTTTTGGTCCAGTAACTTTCATCTGGTTCGATGGATGCCAACTACTGCAGTAAAATATGAGCATTTTGGCCCCCAAAAGGAAAACTGGAATATATTGCTAGGTAAATATAAATAGATCATAATAGGTATATCCAGTAACCTATTTTACAAAGTTGACATATTTCCTAATGCAATCCAGGAGAATCAATCTGAACTCAGTAAATGTATATGCACAAGAACAAATCTATCACACTTGAAGCATAATACATTATTCACAAACATACACCAAGCATTTCTTACAGATTTATGGAGTAATTTATGTGGGAAAATATATACATCTCAACATTTCCATCCTACTCCAACTACCTTAAACTCATACTATGTTCACCAAGGTACTCTAGAAAGTAAACCTAAAGAAATACAATAAAATCCATATGGCTTATAATTCTTTAAAAACAGTTTTAAAGAAGATGAATTCAAATTTAATTAGGTAGCTAAAGTTTTTCATTATGACATAATGATCAAGATTGACCTTTCCTCTTATAAAATGATAATCGGTTGCAAATATTGAAGGATTAATGCTTATGTTTTTTTTACCCCTTCCCAGACAAGAAAAAAAGTATATCTAAGAAATTTTATTGATAAATTTAAGTAAACCAAAATAATAAAAGAAGAGGATTAAGTTCTTCTGACTCAAGATAATACAGTTGTGTTTAATAGGAAGCAAGTTGAGTTTAATTTAGTTTTTTCAGTAAGAATGATGGCTTCTCAGGGGATTTTAACTTTTAACAAAAATACTACATTCAACAAAAGGAATATGTTTATATCTCTTCATCTGAAATATAGTACCTATACATTTCACCTCCCCCAATTGAAACAGATTTTGTTTTATATTTTTAGAATCACTGTGTATGGAAGTTAAACCTTAAACTTTTATAAAGGCTTCATTCCCTTATTTTAGAACAAATATTTTTTTTAAAAAAAAGATGAAATGAGTTAAAACTGTTTCAAGAGTGAGCACAACTGTGCTGAGTATTTTATATAATGTGTCTCCTATAATTTAGATTAAATGTGAAAAAACAATTCCTGACACTGAGTTCTTTGCTATAAAAAGGATTTATAAACATAGGTAGTAGATTTCTTCTTCAGAAGCCTTATAAATACAGTAGAAAAAAGGAAGGTATTTTTCTTGGTTTGTGTCTGTGTGCAAATGGCCTTGTCAATCAACAAGGAACTTACTGGACCTGGCTCTAAAGTAATGAGAAGTTTCCATAGGCCAATTGCCACAAACTGTGTTATTATTTTACTGTCACAAGTGATTCTAGATGCTCTTTCACGATTGTCTTAAAGCTAATATCCCATTGTAAAACAGAAAATGATAATTTAATTATTATAAATGTTTCTGTTTAGAAAGCTGTCTACTAATAGAGACTTAAACCAACAAAAGGAACACTTGCCTGGCTAAAGTTTCATTTGTTTCCTTACTTACCAGAATTACACGCACATATATATAGCATGAGCTCAACCCTGAAAATTGTTATTCTCCCCAAAATTATACTCATAACCAAATTGATATTAAATATATCTATCTATTTAAGGGAAGATAACCACTCTGATGGTGGACTCCATGTGAACAATGCTATGGAGAATTAAAAGGAAATGCGTGGAGCTGACATATAAATGTGATTATTGCTAGTCTAAGGACATAAATGTCAACTGAAAGGAAGTTAGAGGATAATCTAGGGACTGTATAACATAGTAATTTCAGTGGTAGATGAAGATTATAATTAATAGTATAAATACAGGCTGTTAAAGTTTCTTCTCTCGGACTTCCGGGAAGATGGTTGACTAGTAAGACACAGGAATCTTTTCTCAAGAAAAATAGCTAGAAAACAGGCTGAAATAGCCCTGAAATAGATCTTCTAGGGTTTAAGACAGCAGGGGAAGGCTGCACACCACCTAGAGGAGAGAGGGACAAAAGAGAGAAATCGCGACGACAGAACCATGAGTGGCAATCAGCAGCGGCGGCTGCTGCCGGCACCCTCCCCCACACTCCTTAGAATTCTCAGGCCTCTGGGCCTGCGACTACAGACAAAGGGGCCTCCAGGGATCTACTACTCCTGGAAAGGAGAGAGAGATGGACACAGCCTAAGGCTGACTCAGGTTCTCACGTGCAAATTTGGGCTGCGGAGCCCCACGGACCCTTCCACACGGCAGTTTGCCCTGGGAGCCTAGGAAGGACTGGAGAAATTTGACCCTCACAATATCCTTCTCTTCTAGCCTGGACTAATTGTTGAGGACTCCTCAGGAGAAGGGATAGAGAGCCTGGGGCTGACCCTGCTTTTGACTCGCAGGTTTGGTCTGCCCTGTTCTGAGAGCCAGTCCAGGACAGGTGGGGCTGTGCCATTGTTTGCCTTGGAGCCTGCAAGGGGCTAAATATATTCAAATCTCCCAATCTCGTCCGCTACTAACAGGGACTGATTGTCTAGGATTCAGAGGGGAGTGGAAATATTTCCTAGCTTGGAAAAGGGAGGGGGCTGCCAGAGAAGACTGGAGAACTGACTCCGAAAGTTTAAGTTAAAAGACTCTTAGCCCCCAGACAGGAAGCTCTATCACATTGATCTGGTCTGTGTCACAACAAATACACTCCGACCAGGCATTGAATTGAGAGCTGCCAACGAGCTCCATCTCCTGGCAGACCAAGGAAGTGCACATAAGAAAATTAAATAGGAGAGGCTTTTCCTGGCCTCTATAGCCTCCCTGCCCAAGGCCCTAGGAAATGACTCTACAACCAATTACTGGGTCCAGTGCCCAGTTTTGAGCAACCAACAGGACAATCCTAACAATCAAGGGTGAGCCAAAAATCAAAGAGCTGTGGTAACTCACAGCCTCCTGCCACTAAAACCCTATAAAAGAGAAAGAGATAGAGCATCTAAGTAAAATACAAGCTATCCAGATGCCTAAACACCAACAAAAAATTACGAGCCATACTAAGAAAATAGAAGACATGGCTCAAGAAAAGGAATACATCAAAGTCCCAGAAGAGATAGAGAATTTAAGAGAACTAATCAGTGAGATGAGCACAAATTTCCAAAATCAAATTAATGAGATGAAAGACAATATAGTTAAAGAGATAAATGACATCAAGAAGACATTGAGTAAATGCAAAGAAGAATTTGAAATCCTGAACAGAAAAGTAACGGAGTTCATGGGAATGAATGACACAATAGGTGAAGTAAAAAACACGTTTGAGGCATACAACAGCAGACTCGAAATGATAGAAGAAAGAATAAGTGATATCGAAGACAGAGCAGCTAAAATTGAAGAAAGAAAAGAACAGAGAGAGAAAAGAATGGAAAAAATTGAGCAGGAGCTCAGAGAGTTGAATGACAACACAAAATGCAACAACATACGTGTCATGGGAGTTCCAGAAGGGGAAGAGAAAGGAAAAGGGACAGAAAGAGTATTTGAGGAAATAATAGCTGAAAATTTCCCAACTCTCACAAAAGAAATGGACTTACATGTCCAAGAAGCACACAGTACCCCAATGAGAATAAATGAAAATAGACCTACCCCAAGACACATACTATTCATAATGTCAAATGTAAAAGATAAAGAGAAAATTCTCAGAGCAGCAAGAGAGAAGCAAACGATCACATACAAGGGACGTCCAGTAAGACTTAGTGCAGATTTCTCTTCAGAAACCATGGAGGCGAGAAGACAGTAGTATGATACAATTAGGAAACTGAAAGAGAAAAACTGCCAGCCGAGAATTCTTTATCCGGCAAAACTGTCCTTCAAATATGAAGGTGAGTATAAAGTATTCACAAACAAACAGAAACTAAGAGAGTTTGCAAAAAAGAATCCAACTTTGCAGGAAATATTAAAGGAAGCCTTACAACCTGAAAGAAAAAGACAAGAGAGGGAGGCTTGGAGGAGAGTATAGAAGAAAGAGAAGCAGAAAGGATAACCAACAGAGTAAAAAAAGAGACAAAAACAAGATGACATATGAAAACCAAAGAATAAAATGGAGGAAATAAATAGTGCATTTTCAGTAATATCACTGAATGTGAATGGATTAAATTCCCCAATCAAAAGATACAGGCTGATAGAATGGATAAAAAAACATGAGCCATTCATATGCTGCTTACAAGAAACTCAACTCAGACCCAGGGATACAAACCGGCTGAAAGTAAAAGGTTGGAAAAAGATACTCCACGCAAATAGTAACCAGAAAAGAGCAGGGGTAGCTATACTAATATCAGACAAAATAGACTTTAAATGCAAAAAAGTAATAAGAGATATGGAAGGCCATTATATATTAATAAAAGGGACGATTCTCCAGGAAGATATAACAGTCATAAATATCTAGGTCACAATGCAGCTCTCAATAAATATAAAAAGATTGAAATTATACAAAGCACCTTCTCAGATCATAATGGAATGAAACTAGAAATCAATAACAGACAGGAAAAAAGTAAATTTGCCAATGTGTGGAGACTGAACAACACACTCCTAAATATTCGGTGGGTCAAAGAAGAAATTGCAAGTGAAATCAGTAAATGTAT
>JAQZBX010033824.1:0-25223 GCA_029593785.1 Cabassous unicinctus
CCCCTTGTCAACTTGGCAACCATACACATTACCCTAAACCATACTTAGTCTCTAAGTAAAAACAATAACAGACAAGCATACATATATATTTCCGCCTAACAATGTTCAACTCCCCTGCGTACAACCGGAAACACATTAATTCCCCACAGAATAGGGTGCAAGTCCTTGGGTAATATTCACTCTTAAACTTGACATCCTTAAATATTATGACGTGAAATTAATACAACTTTGCATATGATAGGGGAAAAGGTTGGGGAAGAAAACAAAGAAATTCGTTTTGTGTACATATACAATCATACTCATAACAAAACAAGGAAGAAGGGTTCATGACTATTATAGTCCTCGTTTCTGTAACTGGTCATGTGGTTGAAGTTCATATTTGTTACTACCTTCTACTACCCATTCCATGTTCCCGTTCTACCCATTCCACCTTCAGCAAGCACTTCAGCTGGTCGTGGTTCTTTGCCTCGTGGGATGACCCAAATTTTCATTCCTGAAGATTCTGGGCCATTGTTAGTCCTGCTTGAATTGGTTTGTTGCAATTTTCCATTAACTTTAATCACGGGACATGGCAGTACTAGGAGACGCCCTAGAGGATCTTCTGCATTCCAGGCAAACTCTTCTTTACCCCCATTATGTAGATGTAGTCCTATTTCCTCTTGATAGTCAGGCTTAATCACCCCAGCCAGTACAATAATTCCCTTCTTTGCCTGTTGATTCACAGGTAAGAGGAGCCCATAGTGGCCAGGTGGCAGTCTTAACTTCCAGTTCAATGGAATCATTGTTGTGTTCCCTGGTGGCAGCACTCCTCCTTTTGGGACTAAAACCTGTAGACCAGTAGAGCTTAAAGTTGCAGGGACAGGAAGCAAAAAATTTCCTAGTGGGTCACTAGGGGTAATAGTGAGTGGTGCCACTCCCATTTCCACTCCTTGATTCCTGGACCCATGAATCCTAGTTATGGGAGAAACAGTACCATAGAGAAGACGCTGATTTAGAGCATACACAGCCTCTTGGAGAACATTGCTCCAACCCTAAAAGGTATTGCCACCTAGTTGGCGCTGTAATTGAGTCTTCAAAAGGCCATTCCACCATTCTAATAATCCAGCTGCTTCAGGGTGATGGGGAACATGGTTCCCAATGAATTCCATGGGCATGTGTCCATTCCCGCACATCATTTGCTGTGAAATGGGTTCCTTGATCAGAAGCAATGCTGTGTGGATTGCCATGGTGGTAGATAAGACATTTGGTAAGTCCACGGATGGTGGTTTTGGAAGAAGCATTGCTTGCCAGAAATACAAACCCATAGCTAGAGTATGTGTCTATTCCAGTTAAAACAAATCGCTGCCCCTTCCATGGTGGAAGTGGCCCAATGTAATCAACCTGCCACCAGGTAGCAGGCTGGTCACCTCGAGGAATGGTGCCATATCAGGGGCTGAGTGTGGGTCTCTGCTGCTGACAGATTGGGCATTCAGCAGTGGCTGTAGCCAAGTCACCCTTGGTGAGGGGAAGTCCATGTTGCTAAGCCCATGTCTCAAAGTTAACATAATTAAAAATTAGAATTCATTTCCTCTGATTAAAAAAAAATTTACTGGATGAAGAGAAGTTTTTATTAGATTTTGGCAATTGTATCAAGGTTTACAATTAACCTTTCTGACCTTGAAAATTTTATTTTAACTGGAGGATGGGTAAAGCCTGCCAGAGCCAGAAGAGAAGAGCACACCTTCCTATTTATATGCTTTGGGGCTTCCCCAGAGAGGCCTTGCCTGATTGCCCAAACTCAACCAGTGCCTGTCCCTTCCTCCCCCACCTCTCCCCCAGTCATGACAGCAGACTTCTGTTTAATTGTTGTCTTAGTGCTTCCTGGGGAGCAGAAATTCTGCTCTCTTGGAATATACCTTTTAAATACATTGAAAAGATAAATTCAGATTGGGCAGAGGTTCTACCCCAGCCCCTAGAACCTTGCCTGATGCAGAATAGTCAATAAATTATTGAAACAGTTCAACAATTCAATGTCTTTGGTCTTTGTAGTCTTTCTTATGTCCCCAGCTGAAGTAGGGATGGAATATGCTGAGCAATGCGACATTTACGGGGCACACTTGTGCTTTTCTAAAGTAGGTGTGACAACAAACTGGCATAGAAATTTCCAAGATCATGACCATTTTTGTTTCCTTTAAAAAATTTGTGTCTCTGCTTTGCCCTCTAGGTGCAACTTTTTGAAGTCTTCTTGTTCCCAGTCTTCCCTCAAGCCCAATATCTCAGCAAGCCCGTGGAGCTGGGGCAGCAGGGTGGGGAGGGTGAAGCTGCAAGCTGGGCTTTGGACACATCTGCAGGGCAGCAGTCCTTGGGCGACACCCAATCATAGGGACAGCAGATGAGAACACAGTGCTTTCATGATAAGATCTTCTCTGTGGAGGAAAGACTCTCAAAGTGCTGATTTTTTGACTGCAAGGATGTACTTAAAGAGTTGACCACAAAAAACAAGAAAAGAAAAAAGAGTTGACCACTGTTTTGTGTGTTGAGTACTGTCACACCACATTGTCTTGAGCAAAGAGGTGAAGGTGAGGCTTGAAAAATGGCCCTGGCTTGTTTTCACCAGATGACAGAGGCTCTCAGAGGGACCAAGTGAATCCTGTAGGCATCAAACTCCAAAGATGGAGGGTTCTTACTTGTCTCAGGTGCTAGGATCAGATGAAAAAATCAACTGGAAGTGGAGATGGATGGAAGAGGCAGGAATGGCAAAACACCATGACAGAAAATCACATATTGACCACATGGAGGAAAATACACTTTAGTATGGAGAAATAATTACTCGGGAGTAGTTGAAGATTCAAGTCAGCCTGAGACTAGAACGGGAAACAGCTGGCGAACATTTCAATCAAGGGTAGGCAGTTGCTCTGCCCCCAGATGAGGGAACTCTTTAATCAAGCCCTGTTGCCTTGTTTATCAGCGGAACTGAGAGATGATTTGACTACCCACTTCAGAGAAATTCGGCAGTGAGTGAAGAGACTGGTTGCCTGAGAAGGGAGACAGAAGCAGCCTTGGAACGTTTTAGGACCAGATGCTGTCCAAACCACAGGATGCGATTAAGACAGAGACAGCTGGGGACTAGGGTGGCTCCAGCAGGCTGGAAGGGGTGGGGGAATGTGTCGCATGGCCCTGGCCACAGGGAGAGGAGGCCCAGGTTACCTGTGCTGGAGGGTCTGATGGGCCGGAGCCCTTCAGGGGCTGCAGACTTCTCGTGGATGGGGATGCAGGCTCAGCAAATGGGCATGATAGGACAAAATAAAAAGCTTTGAGCAGCCGGTTGCTGAGGATCCTTGCAGCACTGAGCTTCCTACTGCAACTTCCCTTCTTAGGTGCACAGAACATTAAAGCAACTGTCTTGTTAAGGCAGTGGAAATTATCATAATTTTATTTTTCATTTGTCTCCTCTTCTTTTCTCTTCTGGCAAGCTCAGTGAGGGAGTGATTTCCTGCAGAGCAGAGCTAAAAGCAGGGGCAGAGGGGGAATGTGTGAAGTGCCGGGCTGACCTGGGTCTGGATCTTTGCCTGGCTTCTCCACTGGAGTCTGCCCATTTCCTTCAGGATATTCACGGTCCTACTTATCCTTCAATCTTTCCCTTCTCTTTAAAACCATTTGTTCATTCGTTCATTCATTCATTCGCCAGTATTTTTACTGGCGAGGCATTTTCATCCATCCAATGTCCCTCTTTCCAGCCATTCCACAAGCATTGGAGGAGGGTTCTGTGCTTAACACTGAGATCACCCCTTGAATAAAACATTCCTCCACACTCTGAATTTGTTTCTGCCCTCAAGGAGCTCAAAAATATTTGGATGAGTACATTCTCATTTAAAACCTCTACCTTTCCCAGAAAGCTTATTAAAGATGTGATTAAAGAGGTAATCATGGAACTTTACTTACTTATTGATGAATGTTCTTTCTCCTGGTCCTAAATGAGAGACTTGAATGCCAAGTGACTGAAGATTTCTCTGTAGAACTCACTAATATCCATGACTCCTCATCAAATCCTGATGGTGGTTCATTCCCTGATCACTAGGTGTGCTTTGAAGGTCAGAAACAATGTGGGCTGGAGTTGCTGTCCTGTCCCATACATAATACCTGCTGCTATTCTTACTGCCCATCCTTGGCCTCAGGATTGACAGACTGTGAAAACATTAGAATACTTGCATAAAATCAATGCTGCCCAATGCTGACCTGGCTCAGGCCCTTCCCTGACTAGAAGTAACTCCATGGACCAGAAACATCTGATTATGACCCTTTTCAATCCGTACCTGCAAAATGAAGGACTCAACCTGTCTGTGGTCCCTTCAGGCTCCAAAATGCTAAGGCTAACTGATGTGAGAAGATGTGGCCCAGGAACCAGCCAATCATAGGCAACAGCACGTGTACAAGCTTATATGAGTAGAAATTAAGAGTAATCCCCTTACTTATTTTGGAGAAGTACAGAGACTTGAGTCCTCTGAAGGCCTTTGGAATGACCACAGCCAAAATCAGGTCAGGGTCTTCCAGTAGGAGGCTGACCATTTTCACCTTCAAGACCCCTGTTTCCATCTTGCTTTGCCTTTCTTCTGGAAGCAACATACACTGGGATGGAGGGTGGGATTACAGAGAGGCTTGCTACATTTTCTCTGACAGCAATGTGATATAAACACTCATTTTATCTGAGACACTGTCCTATTTTACATAAAAGTAAAGCTCTCTTTCTCCTTTAAAAATGCGGATGTGGCTCAAGAGATTGAGCTCCTGCCTACCACACGGGAGGTCCCTGGTTTGGTTCCCAGTGCCTCCTAAAGAAGACAGCAAGGTGCGACGGGCAGGCATGGCAAACTGATGCAACAAGCTTATGCAACAAGAGCCACAAGAAGAAAAACATAATGAGAGACATAACAAAGCAGGAAGCAGAGGTTCCCGGTGCCTCCTAAAGAAGACGAGCAAGACAGCGAGTTGACATAACAGGCAGGCACAGCAAGCTGATGCAACAAGAGACACAAGAAGAAAAAACATAATGAGGGACACAACAAAGCAGGGAACAGAGGTGGCTCAAGTGATTAGGTGCCTCCCTCCCACATCGGAGGTCCTGGGTTCGGGTCCCGGTACCCCCTAAAGAAACAAGGAAGACGAACAGACACAGCAAGTGCAAACAATGAGGGGGTGGGGAGAAATAAATAAATAAAAATAAACCTTTAAAAAATGCACTTACACATAAATACTTCCTGTCATCTGATCTTGAAATTTAGGACTTAATGCTATTGGTTTCTGTGATAATAGGCAAAGTTGGTGATTATTGTATTATTCCATGGTGGGAAAGTTTTTTTTTCTGTGTGCTGTGTGCATGTGCAGGTGCAGATGTGTGTGAAAGGTACTATTGCATATAGTACATATTTACAGACCATATAGTGTCAGAAAAGTCAGGAGGTGAGATTGTCACCTTTGTTCAGGTGAACATATTGGAAAAGTCAAACCCAGCACAGATAGCTTTTATTTCTTGGTCATATCCTTTCTTGAGAAAGATTGAATTAACCTTAAAATAGACCCATGGGGGGTTTTTTGGTTCTTTCTCTTTTTTGTAATGGAGACAGAGATGCTGTGATAAAAGACACCTATTGCACAGCTCAGATATTTCTTTTCTTTTTTCTTTTTGGTGCTGTAGCTCCTCTGAAAATTCTACCCCTTCTTGGGCCTCCCATTTCTCATTCTCTCACTGTTACACCTGGAACACCCCCAGTTATTTGAGGCCCTATGGCTCCATGTTTTCAGCTCACTGGCACTTTGACCTCCCACTCCATGAACATCAGTTACTGGTCTGCATGTCCATATTACAAAACGCTTTCCATCTTATCAGAAATTTCCTTCTCTTTCTCTTCCTGCTCTCTTTACATGCTGCCAGCATTCTCAGTGCCTCTCTCGTACCCTTTTTCTCTCACCTCTGTTTGACTGTCTTTTTTCTCATCATAGACAGGTATTTTCCATGTGATGGGGACGATAGCCCCTGCCAGCCCCAAATTAACATCTTTCCATCTTAGAAGATGGCCTTTTTCTCCCCCCACCCCACCCCCACAGTTGGTAAGTCCCAACCACGTGATTGAGCTAATCACAGGTAAGTGTCCTAACTTTAAATAGAGCAGATGGCTCAGAATTACCAGACATTTGAGAAAAGCCTCTAATAGAAAAGAGGTCAATACAACCAGAAATATTCCTCTACTCATCTGTTCTTTTTATTTTTTAGTAGATTTTCTCATATTTGTCTCCCAAGACTTCTGTAGAAATTTTCATTCATGTTCTCATATTTTTTAAAATTTCAGGAACCCTTTTTTGTTCTCTGACATTCCTTTGTACAGCTTCCTTTTCTTGTTTCTTGTTTCATTAAGCAATTTCATTACACTGGGGACACAGATGTCCTAGGTGCTTCCAGAAAGAAAAAAAAAATTGTGTCATATACAAAGTATCAGGAAACAGAATGGCTCTGAATTTTTCAATAGCAATACTAGAAGCTAGAAGCCAATGATGGATCAATGATTTTGAAGATTGGAAGGAAGATGATTACCAATTGAGAATCCTATTTCCAGCCAGACTATCCAAACTATCAAGTCAGTATAAGGCTGAATAATAATGTTTTTAAACATTTAAGTTTTGTGTGTTCTTTATCATGATGTTATTGGAAGATGTGCTCCACCAAAACTAGGATTTTAATCCAGAAGGAGAGAAAAACATGGGCTATAGGAAACAGAGCTCTAACTTAAGAGAATGGTGAAGGGAGATGGCAGAGCTACAATTGTGCATCAGATATGAGGGTAACCAGTCTAGGCTGGAGCTGATCAGAAGACTCTGGGAGATACTTTTTAAAAAAGAAGACCTATATTGATAAGATGGCAGGAAGGGAAGTATGATAGGGTGGGGTCAGGGCAGCTGTGAGAGGACTATTCTGACTATTGAAGACAGTAGGTTAACACTTAAAACTAAAAGCACACTTGCTCTTTCTTGATATTTCAGAGATATCAAAGTCAGTAACAAATGAATCAGCAACAAGAGTTGGAAGTGATTGCCTCCAGGATTTGGAAAATGGGAGTGGGGTGGGGTAGAGAGAGGCAGAGGGCTGCTATTTTTGTAACAAGTCTTATAGAGTTACTTGACTCAAACTATGAGCGTGTGTAACTTTTAGATCAAAGTCAGCTTGGATATCATGCTTGGGCCCCCTCTGCAGTTGCCTGTCTAGCGTTGTGTGATATTTCCCTGAGAGTGGGCAGCCCACTGGCTGGCATGCACTGTGTGCAAGATGCTCATTGCAGTAATTGCTGCTGACAGGCATGCCCTTTCTTCTTGCCTCTTGCATCTCATCTCCAAAGCCAGCTGCTTCCTTGTTGAATTAAACATGGTTTCTTCTGTCTCTTTTCAATATTGAACATGGTTTTGAACAATTCCCCGAGTCTGGAGCTGCACAGCTCTTGACAGGAGCTGTTATGAATGGCGATGGAGTATGGGGAAGGAGGGGGCATGGAGGGCCCACAGAGGGGCAGGGAGGTGGAGGAGCTGGCTCCAGGCTGGGCTTTTGGGTTGTGGCTTGGGGTCCAGATCTCTGGCCCCAAGCTTACCCAAGTGATTATGTCATGCTGGTTGTCTTGACTAGTTTGACATCTTCCTGAGCTGTCTTGATACTGGGAGATGGAAAGGAGCCTGACTCATTTGTGCATCTGAGATTCTTGGGTGGACTTTTGGGACTTCAGCTGTTGTGCCAGTGGAGGTGAGGGTGACCTATAGACACCACTGTCCCTGGTAGGAGCTTGATTCTAATTTTCTCCAGATTTAACACCAATACCACCCACTCTAGGAACCCCAATGGACCCCCTTTTGAGAATTCCTTCCTCCCTTGTGCTCCCACATAGTCATATCTTTGCCTCTTTGAGTACATGTATATTTCAAATGTATGCCCTTCATGCCCTGCTATACCCCCAAAACTGCCCCAAACTCAGTGGCTCAAAACAACAACCCTGAGTCTAGATCATGAGTCTCGTGGTCAATGGGAAATTTTGGGTGATCTGGGCCAGGCTTAGCTCATGTCAGCTGGGCTCTCTCATGTGTCTGTGGTCAGTTTGGGGTTCACCTGGGAACAGGGTGGTCTCAAGTGGCTTCCCTCACATGACTGGTAGTTGGCTAGCAGTCAGCTGCGGGTGACTGGGGTGGGTGTGCCATGCAGTCTCTCCTCCTCTGGCAGGCTAGCTTGTATTTGTTCACATGGCAGCATTAGGGGTCCAAGAGAGAGGAAATGCTCAACGCCCTTTGAGGCAGAGGCTCAGAACTGGCACAACATCACATCTATCACATCTATGGCCAAAGCAAGTCACAAGGGCAGCCCAGATTCAAGAGACCAGAAATAGATTCCACCTCTTGATGGGAGGAATACTAAAGTCATATTGCAAAGGCCTAGAGACAGGGAGAGGCCAAGGATTGTGGTTGTTTTTGCAATCTACCACAACGGGATAATAGTAAAAGAATAGCTAACATTGTAAAACACACAAAACAGTGCCTGGGATGTAGTAAGCCACTGGGCATATTAACCTCATTGTGCCTCAGTTTCTTCCTCTTTAAAATGGGAATGGTGATTGTATATACTTTTTATGATTGCTCTAAGGATTAAATGAGTTAAGCAACTTGCTCAGGGTCACACGGCTGGCCAGTGGTGGAGGATCTGGAATTCACCAAAGCACAGCGATTGTCTAATTCTTCCGTCTTCTTCACAGGGACTTGCCCAGGACCTGGCACAGAGCAGGCCCTTCTAAACACGCATCTAATTGAGTGATTACATTCAAATGTGCCCCATCTGAAAAGAGTATCAGAGAACTTGCAGGATGTTTTTGCACCCCACGTTTTAAATATTTCATTAACAACAACAAACAATTTATCATGATTGTCTCTGGCAAAGACAAATTGTCTCTGAGAAGCAGAGAGGAGGTGAGCTTCATCATCCAGAAGAGGAAGAGAAGGGACCCTCACCTCCTCTTAGCCCAATGTTTTGTTCACTGCAGTGAATGTGCCAATTTCTCCATAAAGCCTTCCTTTTTGACTGCAGTGCAAACTGAAATCTCCTTTCAAGGTGCCACAGTTTTATTTTTTATTTTTTAAACTAAACTTTATTTCAACCTCAAAGAATAAAATAACAGGCAAAAGGCAACTTAAATTATGGAAGCATTACCTTAAAAAATTCTGTCCTGGCACATTCATCTTATTCAATCCTAAAAACAAACTCAATTGTTTCTTTCATGTTCAGAAAGATAAATAAATGAGCACAGATTGTTTAAAAGATGTGACCAAGGTCTCCTTGTTAATGAAGAAAATGAAGAAAAAAATGCTTAATCATTGGGGGGGGAGGGGGCGGATGTAGCTCAAATGGTTGGGTGTCCGTCTCCTGTATGGAGGGACCTGGGTTCGATACCCAGGACCTCCTAGTTAAAAAAAAAAAAAAAAAATGCTTAAACATATTCATATCTCATAAAACTAAATTTCATATTCTTTTTTTGACCTTTAGCAATGATATAGTACCTTCTATGCCTTTGCTACAAAAATATTACAATATTACTGTTAACTATGTCTATAAGTTACATTAGTTGTATTTTTTCATGTATCATCATATTCTTAACAACTTGCATTAGAGGTACATTTTTGAATTTATATTATTAATCACAATCCTCACCTACCATCAAAATCACTGTCATACAGTTCCTAGATTATCCTCTAGCTATTGTCTTTCGAATAACATTAACCTCCCTAGACTACCCCTTTCAGCCACAATCACATTTATAAATCAACAGTAGTAGACTCATAGTGTGCTACCATCAACTCTATCCATTTCCACTAATTTACAATTGACCTATAATTTATATATATATTCTATATATATTCACTATCAGCTCCCCCTTCTCAACCCACATTCTGTCTCCTACTAACCTATACTCTATAGTTTAACTCCATAAGTTTACTCATCATATTTAGTTCATATCCATGAGACTACACAGTTTATTAACCTTAGATGCCTTCTGAGACTTATATCCCCAAACAGTTGGAAACAGTATCAAGCCAAGCTATAACACAAAATTTTGTGCCCCACATTCTAGTACATTTAGATTCACTGTCTTCTTATATGTTTATATACCCACTCATCCATTAGCTGATTTTTAATTCATTTCATCATCCGTTGTTCTATCCATCCAGTTGTCCAAGCATTCCACACATAAATGCATGTACCCATGAATCTACCCTTCCCTCTGTTCAAATGAACCTTCATCTTTCCCTACTTCCATTACTTTAGCTATCCAATTATTTGTCTGTTCAATCTATCCATCATCATCAATTTATACATCTTGCATTTATCCATCTATTCATCAATTTATCTTTCCTTCTAAATATCTATCCAACCTTCCCTACATTCATTCCTCTCTTCCTCCATTACTTCATCTATTCCTCCATTCAATTAACCTTTTATTTAGTAATCCATCACTATGTCCATCCATCTAATTGTCCATCCATCAATTCCATTCATCCATCCATCCATCCATCTATCCAACTATCCATTCCTCCATTCCTTCTCTATACTTATGGGGCCAAAATGAGAAAAGCCACATTCTAGGCTTGTTTGAATGCAGTTCTTACAGGAGAATTGAATGGAAGCAGTTAGGATGAACATTTTCCCTCTACATACAGTAGAGGAAACTGTGTGCGTGTGTGTGTATGTGCATGTGCATGAATGTGAAATTTAGGGGTGGGTTATGTGTGTTATGATCGGCATCAATGTGGAAAATCTCAGATATGGATGTATATTTCCCTATTAAATGGGTAATTATAGCCCAGTAAGTTAAGCACATTGATTACATGCTTCTCCTATTAGACCTTAACTCCCTTTAGCACAAAGATTCTATCTTGGCCACAATTATGTCCCAGTAGTTTGTACATGCCATTTGTGTCCCACTGATACATGCCAGACTGTTTGGCATGTACAAAATATTTAATGAATGTTTTTTGAATAAAGAATGAATGATTTGTGAACATTTTCAGCCCCCACTCCTGAGTTAGGTATTAAACATGATTTAGCAAGGTCCAGTGCAGGATGGAGGAAGTCTCCTTGGTCAAGAGTGGAGAGAAAATGGCCCTGGCTCTCCTCCACAGAGCACACAGATCCCATCATGGTTGAGTGATGCAGGGCTGCATTATGACTTTCATGGGGCTGAGGTGCTTTGGCCTTCATAAGCCCCTTCCTCCATAAAAAGTGCTAAAAATTATATTTTACAACTTCATTGGTATAAAGACAAATATATTAATATACATTTTCCCCAGCTTAAAAAGTTCAGTTTTTCCTTCTGATTTTAAAAACCATTTTCGTGTGCCCCTAAAAGTATTATGGGATACTTTGGCCCCAGAGTGGCATGGGCAAGTATAGCACGGCTGCAGTAGGAAGCCAGGGCACTTCAGAAACAGGTACCTGTAGTAATACAGTTAACTTGCTTTTTTATTTCCTCCACTGAGAAAAAGCAAGCCATTTCAAGATGCCCCTCCGTTTTCCACAGTAAACATCCCACCTTTTCAAAGGCTTGGCCTGATGCTCCAATAATAATTAGTTGATGATGATGAGGAAGAAGATGATAATGATTTGCTTATTATGTATCAAGAACTGTATGAAATGCATTTTCCAAACCTTTCATCTGACATATGTTGCTGGAATGTACTAGGGAAAAACGTTGGAACTTCATTGCTTAGCAGTGTGGCCTTGATTTCTGGGAAGTCTTGGTTCTGTTATAGGAGCCAGTGTCTAGGTTCTTGGCTTTGCCATGAGAGAGATTTCAAGGACAAGCCATACATTAAACAGGCAAGCAGAGAATTTATTGGGGGGTAAAGCCAGGGAACAGAAGTATACCCTCAGACATGGGGGTGGGCATTCTCAAGGGAAAGAAAATGCAAAGTTCTGCCCTGGGGTCCCCTGTTTTATAGGGTACAGGACTCCAGGATCTGTGCTGATTGGCATATTTGAGACTAAGCAAGGGAAATCTATTGGGTGGTTTGATTTGCTTAGGGGTGTGGGGGTTGCTGTCCAGTGGGGATTGGCTTCTGGCTGCTGTCCACGAGCTCTGCAGGGCATGTTGGCTGGTGGTGATTGGCCTCTGGTCACTGTCCACTAGATGTAATGTAAGCTGAAAGTGGGTGGGGGTTTGTGGTGGAGCCCCTCCTCCCCCTTGTCTCTTTCCTGCCATGTGATGATGTTGCTGGCTGCCTTCTGATAACAGTCATTGGGAGTATGTGCTGTGAGCTGCAGGGTGTGTGCTTGTAAGCTACCCCTTCCTAACTTGCTTGTGTGAGTCAGCAGAACATTGCCTCAGCCTGTGTAAGTCAGCAGGCCATTTCCTCAGCATCTGTTTGTGTGGCTTATTAGGTTTTCTGTTACCTTCCTCCTTAGCTCCCTAGTCTATCCTGCCTCAGCTCCTCCGTGGTTCCGTGCCCACCCAGCATTCTCTACCACTTCTCTTTGTAACCACGCTTATTTATCTTAGTAGGGAACCTTTCCGTTGCTTGTGGAGGGCAGTCTTGGTGAGATTGTCAATCAGGTATGGGCACATGAACCAAAGATGGACAATTGAACTTGTTTTCTTGAGTAGAGTAACGCTGTTATGGAAAACATCTTTAGGGCCCCACTGTTGGATCACATGAGCTCTGATATAGTTGTCGATTCTTTCCTGCTATCTCGACCCAGTCCTCCCCTGCCCATCCAATGTACTACCTGGTTTCTTTTCTAATTTGAACCTGGTTCTCCATCCTCAGCTGATTCTTCAGTTAACTCAAATAGAAAAAGAACTTATTGGAAGGATATTGGGTTGCTCAGAGTCAGGTTTTCTTGTTTGCAACCAAAGTACCTTAATGATACAGCCCCCAAAGACACCACAGTTGTAATGATTGGAACAAGTATGTGTTTTATTATTTAACAACTAAAACTGAAACTCTGCAGATCTGAGCCTAAGATCCCATTTAGACAGAGAAGGGTTGTGTGGTAGATCTCCTGAGGTAATGCCCCAGAACAGGAAGATAACTTCAGGAGCTTAGTTTATTTCCATACAAATAGGATTTTAAATCCTTATCAGGGTAACCGAAACAAAAAAGAATGTCATACAGACATATTTAGGGTAGCCTGGTGAATTCCTTCTTCTTTCGGAACAGCTACATTATAAAGATTATGCTTCGCTGCCTGTTAGACTCACTTCTGCTGGGAAGATGAATTGATTTTGAACTTCTTCTGTGATATGCTTAGTGCTTTGTCAGTAAAATTACTGTAATATCATGCCATCTGTCATGTTCCTTTCTCGCAACAGGAGCCATCTCCAACTAGAAGGTTCTCCAGCGGAATTTCAGTCTTCAGAGAGGTTAGAAGTGTGTGAGCCCACATTCCACAGAGTTCTGCTGGGCTGGCTGGGGATGGGGCTGTGGAGCGGGTGGTGGCCTGGTTTTTAAAACTTTTGCTCCCATAAAAGCACTGCCACCTTGGATGGTCTCTGAGCTGGAGGCATTGATGAGCCCTTGGGGTTTTGAAAACATCTGCATCCCTGGAGGCCTGAAGGATTTTGAGACAGCTGGACTGTGAAGCTACAGTGAGGTGGGTGAGGTGAGTGAGACATTCACCTCGGGGAAAAAAAATTGAGGTGCCCAAAACCTCAGGTATCAAAGATAAATAATATTTTAATGCCATATTGAAAAACAAAAATGAATGCAAAAAAATCCAAGTGAACAAAAATAAAAAAATTGAAATATAGTCAGAATCAGTGACAGCGTGGTGCTGAGACATTATTAGGGCCTGAGGCAAATGGGAAAATCAGCAATAGCTCTCCTCCTGCTCCCCCAATACATTTCTTGTGCTTGGAATTCTGTCTTGGTAGTGCTTGCCCACGGACCTGAACTGACAAGAGTTTTTGCAGATGGTCTTTTTGTGGTAAACATCTCAGGTGTTATGACTGTGAATATTTTCATGTGAATATCATGTTTAAGTGCTACTTTAACTAGATATGAAATTTTGGGTTCAAAATATCTTTCCTTTACCAGTTTGGATGTCAGAAAACAGTGGAATTATATTTGAGTGTTGTTGTTGAGACATCTGGCTCTTGGTCATATTTGGTGACCTACCTTCTCACTCTGCAGCTTTTAAAGCTTTCCCTTTGTCATTAATATTCCTAAATATCATGTGTGGATTTTTTATCTATTCTTTTTGACACCATTTGTGCTCTTTGAAATGCATCAATCTGAGGTCTTGAATATTTCTTTTACTCTCAAAATTTCTCAATCATTATTTTTAAAAGTATTCTTCCTTTCCCTTTACTTTCTCTCTCTCCATGTAGAACTTCTGTCACATGTAGGTTGATACTTCTAATTTCTGTCCTCCACATCTCTTAATTTTTACATTTTTCATCTCTATCCTTTTGTGAGGCCTTCTGGGAGAATTTCTGTATGTCAATCGTTCTCAAACTTGGCTACACATTAGAATCATGTGGGGAGCTTTTAAAATTCCACACCCCAAACCAACTAAATCAAGACTCTGGTAGTGAGGGACCCAGGCATAAGTATTTTCTAAAGCCTCCAGGTAATTCCAATGTATAGCCAAGGTTGAAAAACACTGCTTGCTGTCAGTGCTTCTCAGACTTTAATGTACATACAAATTACTGGGAAATCTTGTTAAAAATGTACATTCCAAACCGGTAAGTCTGGGATGAGGTCTGAGACTCGTCATTTCTAACAAGTTCCCAGGGGATGCTGCTGAGGCTAGTCATTGTATCATATTTTGAGTAGAAATACTCTGTATGATCTTCCGATTCACTAATTGATTTTCCTCCACATCCATTCTATCTACTCATCTGTTGAGTTCTATGTTTCCATTATTATAATTTTCATTCTCATATTTCTAATTAGCTTTTACTTAGTCAATAACCTTTCATACATCTTTGAGTTTACTTATTATGCTTGTTATAAATTCTTGTTCTGCAAAGTATAGGTTGTTGAACATGATGTTCTTCTTTTATAGAAGTGGCATCCTCAAAAGTCTCATTAAATTTTCTACTCAGAATTCATATTCCCTTGGTGTGATCAGCCACTTTGGCTGTTAAATGTATACAATGGGGATAGGCTAAAGCCCAATACCTAGACTGTGTCCCTTCTGGTGGATTAGGGAGGATGGTGGTGGAGAAGGTAAGGTACCGGGGGAAGGAGAGTTAGGAAGGAAAGGGGCTGTGCTGTGGGGTACTAATTCTGGCAGACAGCCCAGGGTCATCATACTTCATTCTCTCTCCAACCACCAAGCCCAGCCCATTCCCTAATGCTTTTGTCCTGGGCTCCACTCTGTTTCTAGAGCTGTCTTCTTTGGTTGCAAACACCTAAACCTGGGGAGGAGGAAGGAAATGAGGCTGGGGGTGGGGAATGTACAAAGCCTGCTAGTCTACCCATATGTTTTTATCTCCTACTACCAACTCAGGTTTCAATGATGTTACTGTTTTGTTACTACTATTACAAGGCAGAAAATATCCCAATAAGGCCAAAGAGACAGGCACTAACTGCCCAGGAAATGATGGGAAGGAAAAAGAGCATTCTATAACCCATCCCCTGAAGGTGATGCCTGGCCCTTTTCTACTTTGGGCCGCTGTTTCCCATGCACTGGGACCCAAATTCCTGCTGCTTTTCCTGGAGGTTTCTCACAGTTTTACCTTCAGTGTTTCTAATCCATAAACCTCCATCTCACGGCATCTGCAAATGTGGTTTTGGGTGAGGGAGCCAGCAGCCTGTGTTAATTCCCCATCTTGTCAGGACTTTCCAGGGCTTTTCTCTTTGTGGATTCAGCTTGACTTGGTGCTTATTCCCAGGCAGCCTGAATGGGAATCACCATCACAGCCACAGTCACAACCACAGCCACCAGCCCTGGTCACAGTGGTGACCACAGTCCAGACCCCACCTTCATGGAGCTTACAAACTGGGCAGGGAAACAGCCAGGTGGTTATGATGGAGTATGATAAATGCTATGAGAGGGGTTAATGGATGTGTGTGCGAAGGGTGGGGTAGTCATTGTGAATGTCACAGAAGACTTACCTGGAAAAAGTGACATCAAAGCTGATGCCTGAAGGATGATTTAGAGGGGAGGGGTCTTCTAGGCAGAGAAAACAGCCAAGAAGTGAGAGAGGGCACAGTGTGTTTGGAAACTAGGAGGAATTGGCAGGGCTGAGGTAGAAAGAAGAAAGTAAAGCGGGGTCAAACTCTGTCTTTAGTTAAAGTTTTGGTGTTTTATTTATCATGGATTTTTTGCATTAATTTTGATTTTGAAAAATATTAAAGTATTATTTATCTTGTTTACTAAAATTTTTTCACTGCCTGAAGCAAGTGCCTCACTTGCCTTGCCCCAGTTCTGTCTGTGGTAGTTGAGCATGGCTGCAGCACAGATATAGAGGAGGGGCAAGTGGTGAAAGATGGTGAGAAGAGACCAGATCAGGAGGGCCCACATGCCTTGCAGAAAGGTTTGGACTCTATGTTTCAACTCTGCTTGAAGCCTTCCAGCAGCTCATGGTTGCACTTGAAGAGTCCAATTTGGCTTTGCAAGGATCACAATGGGTGCAGGTGGAGGGAGTAGCTTGGAGAAAAAATGTCTCCTTGTTCTACCGATTTTCAAGCCTTACCCGACTATCTCCAAAGGGAACCCTTACCCTATACTCTGGCAGACCAGCTGGACTTGGATGCCACATCCCACACCGGAACGTGTTCGTAGACCTCATTTCTCATTAACCATCTTCCTGCAATGTGTATAAGGTGGATGCCAGATTAGCTCATTGATTAACAGATCATTGGGAGCCCCATCTTTCCCACACTGCATTTCATGTTGCAAAGGCTCTGTTAAGAGAATATCAATGAGGTTGTTAATGTAGCAATCAGGATTGTCTGGTGGAACCAAAGCTTTTGAGAATCAATAAAACATTAATAAAGGTTAAACACTTTTATTGGATACATCAGAATATATTCTTTAGTTAATGATTCAGCTTTGGGGGAAAATAGAATATGAAAAGGCAAGATAATATCACTCTATAATAGGAAAACACTGCATAAAAAGGATTATGTTATCAGTGTGATACTTGAATTCAGCATGTACACTTATTAAGACTAAAGTAGGAATAGCACAATGAGGCCTCTGCAGGGAAAGTCATGAGATGGGCTGGAGATAAGAGTGACAAAGGAGCTGGGCAACCTACTGAATTTAATTTTTCTGAACCTCAGTTTCCTGAATTTAGAGATGGGGCTGAGGTCATGTTCTGCTTCCTTATGGGCTATTATGAAGATCTGATGAAAGAAAGGATATAATCGTGTCTCAGGGAGGAATCTCTGAGCAGGCTTAGGAGGCAGAGCTAGAAGCTGTAAAGGGACACAGATGCATGGTGGGGGTCCATTGCCCAACACCTGGGACCTGTCTCTCCATGGATGGGGATTGATGCTTCCATGCATTTTTTCTAAGACTCTCATAGATCTTTGCACACTTCCATCTCTGGGATTTTCTCACTCAGTTCCTTTTCCTGGAAAGCACTCCTCTCTCCTCTTTATTTCTGAGTATCTGTTTGCAAATTCCGCTCATCCTTAGGGGCCAGTAAAGGTATGGGAGTGGGAGATATGCTCTACCTATCTCTCCCAATTCCCCAAAGCAGGGGAAGGAGCTATTTACAACTGTGGGAAGAATTGCCAAAATATGTGATTTTAGTGGCATTAATTTGGGAAACATAAGTTATTATCTGTGATAGTGTACACATGTAGAAGTTGCAAAATATCTTAGAAAATAAAACAGAAAAACCCATGGGCAGCTTGGGAAAACCCAACAGTTTTATTCTCTGAAGCACCTGCTTCTCCCCAAACATCTCCATTCCACTGTGCCTACGATGGCTGAGGAAGTCCTCTCTGGTGAACCCAGCCCACAAGAACCTCTGCATTCTTTAGGCACTTATTGTTTGAATCTCACAATTTAGCCCTGAAAATCAAACGATTCTGCATGCATCCCTGGTGGTGTGCAAGCTCGAGCCTGGCTATTCCTAAGGAGACTGAGTTCTCTGAGGGCAGGATGGCATCTTCTCCGTTGCAGGGCCAGGTCTCTCTGCTACCTTCGGGCTATTAGCATTAACTAATAGCCTGAAGGGAGTCAAGCCCTTCCAATGACTTTCCATTGAAAAGAGTTTCCGGAATTATTACTACTAGAAAGCATGCCAGGAAGGCTGAGCCACCTTATGATGCCTGAGTTGGTTAGGAAGCTGCCTTCAGAGTGGAAAGACAAACGGGCACAGAAATGCACTTGAGCATGGCTTCGACAAGATAGGAACGAGAAAAGGATTAGCTGCAACAAAGTCTGAGGTTGCGGAAAAGAGAGTACAAATCCTGAGAAAGCCCAGGATAATGCCATGAAAGCCCCAGGAGAATGAAGCTGAGTTCAGGAGGAAGCACCTCACACCTGGATGAAAGAGTGGCTTAGAGACAGCCAACCTTCCCAGTCTGGAACAAGCAAGCCCCAGAGAAGCTCCTCAGCCCTATGTTTAGGAGCACAGGCCTGTCACCATCTGAGGTTGATGATGCTGACTCAGGTACCCCGGGTCCAGGTTCAGTTGACAGGGTGCAGTGCATTCATTCAATCATTCACTCATTCATTCAAAAAACACAAGTAATGCAACAGTAAACAATATAGTCCCCTACTATAATGGGCTCACATTCTAGTGGGGGGAAAACAACAAAGAAACAAAGGAAAACAAGAGCAGAGGATCTCAGAGTGCTGTGAAAGAGATAACAAATCAGACTGGTGTTATCTGGTTGGAAAGTGGGAAGGCCCTTCCAAAGAGGTATTTTAGCTGCCACTGCTTGACTAAGAGGAGTGAGCCTGGTGGCTGTTTGGTGAAGAGCATTTTCAGGCAGAGAAGAGCAAGCAAAAAGGCCCCAGGCCAGGATGAGCTAGGTGTGTTCCAAGTATAGCTGGATTTGGAGAGGGGAGAGCAGAGAGGGAGGAGAGCAGATGAGGCAGGAGGGGTGCGCACGGGCCGCTTGGTTAGGCCTTGTTGCTCAGGCAGGGAGTGCAGATCACTCTGGGCTGCTGAGTGGAGGATGTAGGCATCCAGGTGAGCACTGATGGGGGGGCCGGCTGGGCAGCTCCTCTCCTCCGTCACCGCCCTTGGACCTGCACTATCCACGGCTCCTCTCACCCATGAGCCTTGCAGGGCGCTCCAGCCAGTGATGGCTATCCAAGACCTCGGGTAAATCCTGAGCCTCTCATCTCCAGCCTCCTCTTCTGTAAAACAACTGGCAGTGATGCTCACTTTGTGGTGTGGTTGTGAAGATGAAATGAGGGCACTTAGACATCAGCAATGGGGACACTTAGTATTGCTATAAAACAGCGGCAGCTCCGGATTCTATTCCTTACATTTCACCACATCATGGTGTTTCTGAAATTAGGAGGCATCTTACAGTTGTGTACAATTCATGCAGTGTTCATATGAATTTTGAAAGCTCATCCAAAAATTGTTTTCTTAGAATTGAGGAAATTCAGTGTTACGAACCCACTCTGCTTATTCTTATGTCAGTTCCTTTGCCCTGCCCTCTACCTTTTGAAATCTTGCACTCGTTCCAGGCCCCCCTTTTCCTAGCAGCCCTCCCTAACTCCCCAGCCCCGAGGACTACCTTTCTGCCCTTTCATCTCTGAAAGCACTCACCTTCCAGGCTGAGGTTTGCTCTTTGAGGACAGGTCTCTGCCTTATACCCCTTCTCTGTCTCTCACCAATCCCAAGCCCTTGATAAAGAATCCTTACCCAATGCACATCCTGAGAGCTGTTCCTGTCAGATGTTGTGTTCCAGCCTTCCTGATGCTTTGTCAATCCTCCACATGTGGCTCCAATATCTGGGGGTGGGGAAGAGCCTCCTGCTTTCCTTAATGGAGAGTCCCTCATGAAAATGCTCCCTCTTCAGTCAGGTGACCTTCTCCATCTGACTCATGGTCTTGCTTTGCTTTCACTGTCCCTCCAGTGACTTTTCATGATATTCTAATAAGTATCATATCAACAAATTATCTTTAAGAAAACTAGTTTTGGGACTTTGGAATCATCCTGAATGACGTTGTAATGACAGATATAGGCCATTAAATATCTTCCCATAACCTGCAGAACTGTGTGGGAGAAGGGTGTAGACTACAATGTGAACTATGGTCCGTGCTCAGTGGCAAAGCCCCAGGATGCATTTATCAGTTGCAGTGCATGTGCCACACTAATGAAGGATGTTGTTTATGTGGGAGGGTGTGGGAGGTGTGGGGAGTGGGACATATGGGAAAAAAAACTTTTTTTAAAACAATTTATTGAAGTATATCATTCATACATGAACATACATAAACAATAAGTGTTCAGTAAACATTGTGAACTTACAAAACAAACATGCATAACATCATACAGGGCTCCCACACATCACCCCACCACAAATACTTTGCATTGTTGTGAAATACTTAACAAATTATGAAAGAGCATCGTCTAAGTATTACTACCAACCATAATCCGCATCCTACTCCACTATACTTTCCCCTTTTTAAGGATTAATTTATTCATCCACTCACTTTTATCCATTCCTCCCCCCCCGTTTTTGCCGTTTTTGTGTCCATTCCCTGGACAACTCTGTGTCCATTTCCTGCCCTCTCTTCTCATCCTTCTTCTCCTGTCTTCACTGGGATTCGATCCTCAGAACCTCCGATATGAGAGAGAGGCGTCCTACTGCCTGCGCCACCTTAGTTCTTGGTTTTTTGGCAGTCTTGTCTTGGCTCTCCCTTGTGTCACTCTCCTGTTACGTCATCATCTTGCTGCGTGGCTCGTGGGGCCTGGTGGCGCATCCGTGCATGGGGCCTGGGGAGCTCACCCACTTGTCGGGCCTGACAGTGCACCCGCGCATGGGGCTTGGCGGCCCATATGCCTTCTATATTTTTCTTTTTTTAATATTTACCGAGAGGTCCTGGGGATTGAACCCAGGTCCCTCTATATGGGAGATGGATGCCTAACCATTTGAGCCACATCCATCCCCCTGCTATATCTCTTAAGGCTGACCAAAGACACCCAGAGTCACAGTCATCTCCCATACAGGATGGTCATATAACAAATCAGGCTCAGTTTATCACCAGCATTCTAAAACCAGACCTAGGGAGAAAAACTAGGTCTGGGGACACATGCATGGTTTCTAATATAGTGAATGTTTAGCCTACCCTGATTATCACAAAATCAGGACAGCGAGAATATTCGCAGATTCCCTATATTTTTTGTGTAACATTTATGTAATTTAAGTTTCTTCAAAAAAATAAAATATATATATTAAAAAAAATTAAATGACTAGAGGTAATTTCAGCCAAGGCTGTAAAGGACCTGTATGCAGAAAAACATTGCCTATATCATCACATAACATGCAGAACTGTGTGGGAGAGAGTGTGGTCTACAATGTGAACTGTAGTGCATGCTTAATAGCAAAGCCCCAGGATGCGTTTATCATTTGCAATGAATGTGCCACACTAATGAAAGATGTTTATGTGGGAGGTTGTGGGAGGTGTGGGAGGTGGGGCGTATGGGAATCCCTGTATTTTTTGTGTAACATTTATGTAATCTAAGTATCTTTTAAAAAATAAAAAAATTAAAAAACAAAAAACATTGCCAAAAATGTTTTATAAAGACCTAAGTAAATGAAAGAATATTCCATTTTCAAGTATATGAAGACTAAATAAAAAAAGAAAACTAGTAAAAAGACCCACTGTGGAAAATGTGCTGCTCACCATCTCCTAACCTTGCTTTGTCCAAGAGATGGTTATTTGAAGATGTTCTGTGTTGGCTCCCATTAAGTTGACATGGTACCAAGTTCTCATTGGTCAGGAAGGCTTCCTGCAGGAGGTGGCAGGTCTGGGATTGGAATCTTCAAAGGTGGGGGATACACAAGAAACTATGTTGAAGAAACCACCGAAGCGTCAGGGAGTAGAAGAAAACTAATAGCAGTTACTATTGCTATTGAGGGAAGGTTTCAATAGGACAGATAAGGCTGACATCACACTTTCCCTCCTTTCCTGCCTTGAATGTGAATGTGATGTTGGAGCTGTGGCTGCCATGCTATGACCATGAGCAATTACCATATGCTGGAACCTCTGCCCAGGGCTGTACATAATCCTTTTGCAACCTTATGAGGAAGGAAATGTTATCAGCCCCCTTTTACAGAGGAGGCTCAGAGAGTTGAAGAGTTGAAGATAGTGGAGATAGAGTTTGCATCCAGGTCTGGCCAGTGCCCTGAGCCCTGTCTTATAAAAAACTGGAGACAACGGAAAGTCAAGGGCCTCTGGCTTTAGGGTGTCCAGCTGTCCCATTTCTGTCAGCACTGCTGTGCTGCCTGACTTCTTTCTCCCTTCTATTAGAATAGGTGGGCAGAATGTAGAAAGCTTGAGGAGGGAGCGCTGAGAGACACCCTGTGAAGTTGATATTTAATCACTTCTCTGTTTAACTCCAATGAGTCAGGGTGCAAATGTGGCCCAAGGTGTGTTGTTTTAATAATAAATCTGAGATGAGTGCTTGCAATTCCTTAATTATGTGTATTTTTCTTGGGAAAAGTTTAAGGACCCCAGCAGGTGCCTACTCTCTGGGTCTCATTACTGTTGACAAAGCCAGGATTTATGCATTCAGAGCGGCAGGTGGCAAAACGTGTGCAAAGGTTTGGAGGCTGTTCATGTTTTCCCTTGCTATTAAAATGTCACCTTGGGGTAAATAATATGTGTTAACACACTAGACAAATCTCTCTGGCTTGTTTCCTTTACCTAGTCTAGAAATAATTTAACAGCAGGTAACAATTTCATGACCAAATGTAGTGAGTTATTTAACCTTTCTTGAAGAACAAAAAAAATGACCACATATTTTCCCACCATTCTTATTACATCTCATTTAATTCAATTGTGAAGCCCACAAATTACTTAAACGAGAACAACTTGCTTTCAGTTCTGCTTGGATGTATTTTTCCATATCATTATACTAAGCAAACTCTCATTGCATTGGGAGTTGTTGATTTGGCTGAAACAGGTGGAGGGAACTTTTCTTTCTGGCGGCCTCCTTAACAGCCCTTGGTCAGTATTGGATGCTTCTTATCCTCTCTCCTTCAGTTATGACTTCTGGAGATATGCTTAGTGGTGGACACTGGAATTTGGTTCAATGCAGCACCAGTACCCAAACTCCTCTCCCCTCTCCTGTCTTCTTTCTAAAGGCTGGAAGGAATATGTAGCAACTTTCCCAGAATCTCTTGCAGTTGAGTGGTTCTGGGATCTACTTTTGTCTGAGTCATAAACTGGTATAGAGAAAGCCCTGGGCCCCCACAGAGCCAAAAAACAAAACAAAACAAAACAAACAAACAATAAAAAACCACACATAAAACCATGCCCTTTGGGGAATTTCCTTTTTATCATTTGAAATCCCACCAAGGCAGCTGACCCAGATATACAATTAAGCCCCTAGTTCATTACCTTTGCCACAATACAAAATAAGGCCCACCCACTCTAAACCCACCCCTGTAAGATGGACAAACCCTGGGCCGATCAATAGAAGTCAAGCTAATTAATTTCCTTTCTATGTTTATAAAAATCCTTTGCCATCCATTGAACCCTGAAGTTACTTCAATTCTGGCTTTCTTTGTTGCAGCAAAACTTTGGTGTCCTGAATAAAATGCTGCTGTCTCCAAACTTGATTTCAATTTGTCTTTCACAAGTTTGGAGGCCCTGCTGAGATATACAAATTGCCGTCTAGGGCCATGGGCTCTGGCGACTGGCCAGGTGAGGAATCCATGAAAGACCCTTTTGTGCCTGCTGTCCAGTCACCAAGACCCTGCACCCCTCAGGTAGCCCCTTCCTATATCTGAACCCCGCAGTTTGCATTGAGTTCAATTGCCTTTTATTCGGGATTTTGGTTTAGGTACCTTTAGTTTGGGTTTAGGTTCTGTTCTGTCTTCAGGCCTTCCATTTGGTGTCATTTCATTTCTCCCCCCAGCTCTATAATTTTCTGTCTCTCTTGGAGACATAGGGTTTTGAGGCAGGCTGGAACAGGGACCTGAGGAGAAAAAGGGTGCCATAGGAAAACACTAGGGCAATAAGGACAAAATAGTCAGTTTTGTGTAAAATCCCTGCTCCCGGGCGCCCATCTTTGCCTGTGCCCAACAGCGGAAAGTCCTGCCAACAAGGGAGGAGTCAACTGCCCAAGGCCTGAAGACAATAGATAATGAGAAACCCATTTGTACCCCCTCCCCTGACCCCTACTCAGGCCTGAAAACACTCAGAACCAATGAAAACGTGTTTCCAGGTCTTTTGCATACTCAGAACCAATGAGAACGTTGTAACTCACAAGTCTTCATTTACATGAAGGAAGGAAGGGGTGGGGGCAGCCTTAAATAAGGCCCCAGCACCCCTATCTCAGGTGTGTACTTTCTCTTTCTTTCGCTTTACAATAAACTCTTTACTTGCTTGCTGAAAATATGGCGCACCCTTAAATTCTTTTCTGTGACATGGCCAAGAACCTGGAAACTCAACACAAGCAAGATCTTGAGAATCCATGAGGCCCGCTGAGTTGACTCCCAACCTGGTCATATGGAGAGCAGTTTGCCAGTCTTCCCATTCCTGTGTAATGAGCCTCCTTTTCAATCCATTATGCTGCCTGTGTTCAGTTCCAGACACATGCCTGAAATTTCCACTCACTGCGGGATTCCACAAGGTCAGAGTGGTATCCAAGTGGCTGAGCTGAAAGGCCCAGGGTCGGAGAGACATTTTGTCTGACCATAGCATAACAGGGCCTTCTGCTCTAAATCTCCCTTTCTTCCTGCTAAAACTCCTGCTTCTTATATATACTCCTGCTATGAACCTGTGACTTTCTGTTCATGGGTGGATCTGATGAAGGATGACTTGTTTTTTTAGTGGCCACTTGGAGAAACTCTATAGGAACAAAATCCTGCACTTGAGAGGCAGCTTTTAAAAAGGGGGGAGGGGCAAGACTGGTATTTGGAGGCTGCTAGAGGACAATCTGCCTCCACAATACCTTCAGTTAAAGGTTAATTAGAAAAAGAAAAGGCCAAAAATAGAACAAAGGGGAAAGAACTCCAAACCAGACCTATACCTCTGCCATCTTCCTGTACCCAGCTTTTCCCCCATAGCT
>JAQZBX010033825.1:0-25225 GCA_029593785.1 Cabassous unicinctus
CTCTCACTCTTTCTTTCTCTCTATCCTTCTCTCTGACTCTATATCCTCCCTCCTCCTGCTACCAAGATCCTTTTTTGCTGGGTGCTGAGCCATCCATAACCTGAGTAACTAACTGGAAGCCAGCCATGGAAATACTGAATCACAGTGAATTGTGTGAATAGAGGGTCACCATCGTTGCTGACTCTGTAATACAAAGCTTCCTGTAGCTGAAACAAATACTTTCTGTGCTTCTACAATCCAAGGCCTAGAAACTTTGAAAACTTCTTAACTACTCTCTTTTCTGGCTGTAAGTGTAATTGTAAGAAGTGAGTCAGGAAATAAACAGCCAGGCATTGAAAAAAATCTAATTTATGTGAAAATATTAGCCTTTTGCCCCAGGCACAATTTTTCATATTATTCAGTGTATGGCAGACAACATAATGTATTTTGTAATCCTTTATTAAGTTCAAAGTTACAACTCCTACTGTAGATTTTCACATTAAAAAAACATAAAAAAGCATATGTCCAGACTGAGGGCAATTCAATCCAAGAAACTAAATGACTTCCACCGCCTTCAGGATGGAGCCCAAACATCTCTGCTATAGCTGCCCAGGGTTCTCTAAGGCTACACCCACTCCCCCCACCCCCCATGAGCACAATTTCACATTACTCCACATGCACTGCTTCTATGTCCACACAACCAGCTTCATTATTGTATCCCAGTCCCCACGATTCTCCCTCTCCTGGCTTTAATGGGAAGATCCAGTATACATTCTTTATCATCAGTGACTAACTCAGCTCACTAGGATCTTCCCTTTGAAATGATTGGCATCCATTTACAGATTACATATTTCATGGTGTGCATGCTGGTGGGGAGAGTGGAGGAGCTTCATGAAATTTTAATATGATCAATCTGAGATTCTTTCTTTGTGTTATATATGGGCATTTTGAATCTCATACTAGTTTATTGTTTTTTTAAATTTTTAATGTTAACGTTCAGCTATGGAATTTATTATTTTTTGAAAGGTTTATTTATTTATTTATTTATTCCCCACCACCACCACCACCACCACCTCATTGTTTTGCGCTTGCTGTCTGCTCTCTGTGTGTTCTTCTGCGTCTGCTTTTCTCTTTAGGCAGAGCCAGGAACCGATCCTGGGACCTTCCGAGGTGTTCAATCTCTTGCGCCACCTCAGCTCCCTGGTCTGCTGTGTCTCTTATTTTCTCTCCTCTGTGTCTCTTTTTGTTGCATCATCTTGCTATGCCAGGTCTCCATGCGGGTCAGCACTCCTGTGCAGGCCAGCACTCTACACGGGCCAGCTTGCTTTTCACCAGGAGGCCCCAGGAATCGAACTCAGGACCTCCTATGTGGTAGATGGGAGCTCAATCACTTGAGCCACATCTGCTTCCCTGGAATTTACTATTTTAAAGATAAAACATTTGACTATCAACACAAACATTTAAGAAAAAGCTGAATATCCACAAATTTGCAAAAGTATTCTGTTTATCATAAATGGATATATGCCCTATGCATGTAGCTTGTGGGTGCAAGAAAAGGATATGAATATCCATTTCCCCAAAATCTGGGGTAGGCACAGTGCAATTGCTGATCATGGCTTTTGATTAGTGACTTTGGAACATTGGGGGCCCAGCTCTGAGGGTGGCCTTTGTTCCACCCTTCCCAGGACAAAGGCAGTAGAGGAGACTTAAAGACAGCTACACTTCTCCAGAGCTGCATTTGTTGTGCGGGTCAAGAAAGCACAGCTTTGGGGAGCTATGGAAGAAACTTCTTTGGCCTTCCTGGCCCTTAACTAATCCCTGCTCCAGAGCAGTTTGGTGCCAGTCTGCATCCCTTTTGTGAGTCCCTAACCTTGTTCTAATGGGAAATACTGACTTGGGAAACTCCTCTGTGGTGAACCCCCTTCCCAGAATGTGCCCTCCAGGCAAAAGCAGCTTGAGGCAACAAAAGCAGTGTAAGAAACAACTGAGGTGTGTAGTCAGGGACAGGGCTTATCTGCTTTATGCACGCAGAAGACGGAGAAGGTCAGTCTTCTGGGAAATTCAAACTCCTGTAAACACGACATCTCCTAAGCAACTAGCAAGTACAAGACCAGAACAAGACACAGGCCCAGAAAAGACAGGGAAGAACTTGCACTTGGCATTGCCTTGGGTGGACCTTCCTGGTAGGAGGGCTGACATTTGAGATAATCTGTCATAGCATCAGCTGGTTACAAAAGCAAGAAACAGACATCTCAGGGATTAAGTCTGAGAGTTAACAGTTTAAAATTGTAAAATATACACTGGGAAACAAAAAACAAAGTTACAAGAAAACAAAGAAAGAGAAAATGATGACCCATCCAAAGGAAGAGGATAAAAATCCAGAAAACACTGTGGAGAAGACCAGACTGTGAACATACCAAAAAGTCTTTATAGTGATCTTCAATATGCTCAGGAAAGGAAGGAAGATACAGAGAAAGAACTAAAGGATATTAAGAAAACAATAAGTGGGCAATATGAGAATCTCAATAAAGAGATAGAAATTTTTTAAACAAGAAACCAACAGAACTACTAGGGTTGAAGACCACAATAACAGAAATGAAAATTTCACAGGAGGGGTTGGAGCTGGAAGTAGAAAAAAATCAGCAAACTCAAAGACAAGACAATTGAATTGAGTCAGGCAAGAAGCAGAAAAAAAAAGAAGTATAAAAAGTGAAAAGCCTAAGAAACCTCTGGGACACCATCAAACATACCAATGCACACATTATGGGAGTCCCAGAAGGAGAAGAAAATGAGAAGGGGGCAGAAGGAATAGTTAAGAAATAATGACAGAAAATTTCCCAAGCTTAGCAAAATACATGAATATGCACATATTAACAAGATAAACATTAATAATAATTTTTAAAAAGCCTTTCACATGTGGATCAAACTATCAAATGCAAAGGAAAAGGAGAAAGTTCTGAGAGATGCAAGAGAAAAGCAACATGCTATGCACAAGGAAGTCCCAATAGATTGAGTGCCGATTTCTCATCAGAAGTCATGGAAGCAAGAAGACAGTGGGTTGAAATATTTAAAATGCTGAAAGAAAGTAACTGCAACCAAGAATTTTATACTTGGCAAGACATTTTTTCAAAAAATGAGGGAGCATTTAAGACATTCTCAGATAAAAGATGAGATAGTTCATCACCACTAGACCTGCCCTACAAGCAACGCTAAAGGGAGTTCTTCTGACTGAAAGGAGAGAGCACTAGACAGTGGTTCAAAGTAGGGAAAGAAGAAAGGTTCCCAGTAAAGGTAACCATTTAAGTAATTATAAATGCCAGTACTATTGCATTGCATTTTTCATATGTAACTCAACTTCTTGCATCCTACAGGTACTAAAATTCAAATGTATAAAATGTCATACTAAATCTATCATTTTGGATACACAATATGCAAAGATATAATTGGTGTGGCAGTTTGATATTATTTATGAATTCCAAAAAGAGATATGGATTATGTTTATAAACCGGTCTGTGTCTCTGGACAGGATACCCTTTGATTGTATTAGATTCAGCTGAGATGGCTTTGATTAAATTATGTTAAAATTAGGGCTTTGATTCAACCACATCATTAGGGCAACTCAATTGGAGTCCTCTTCCCCTTGGTGGACTGATAAAACAGACTCTTACACGGAAGTAAACACACAGAAAAACACACGGCAGAGGAGAGAACTTGGTTTTGATGCTGGAGTCCTGGGGAGAGTTGAGTCATTCATCTGATAGTTTATAGCTAACCTTGTGAAGAGAACAGAGCAGCTGAGTCTGGAAAGAAATGAGCCCTAGGAAGAGAGACAAGCCCTATGCCAGTCTACAGCTGAGATTGGAAGAAGCTGGACCCATGGAGCTTTAAGAGGGAAGAGGAAGGCTGAACCCTCACAGACATCACCTGCCATCTTGTGCCAACACGTGGCAACAGAATTTGGATGAGAAAGTACCTCTTATGGTACCTTGAGTTGGATTCTTTAGGGCCTTGTAACTGTAAGCTTCTACCCCAAATAAATACCCTTTATAAAAGCCAACAGATTTCTGGTACTTTGCATCTGCACCCCTTTGGATAACTAATACAATTGGTAACAAGTACAAAGAATGATGGGGGGAGAGCATGATATAGGAAATGTATATATGTATGCTGTTGAAATCAACTTAGTTTCAAACCAAATATAACTGTCATATATTTAGAATGTTAATGCAAAGGTAATCACAAGGAAAGTAAATGAAAAATATATCCAAATAGAAAAGAGAAGGCACTCAGTATGGCACAATGCAAAAAATCAAATAAATTTGCAAGTAATCATTAATGGAAGAATTGAGTGACAAAAAAGGTATAACACTTACGAAGACTAAATAGCAAAATGACAGAAGAAAGTCCTGTATTATCAGTAAGGACTTTAAATGTAAATGGATTAAACTCTCCAGTAAAAAGACAGAAATTAGGAGAATGGATAAAGAAGTATGACCCAACTATATGCTGTCTGCAAGAGACTCATCTTAAATTCAAAGACATATGTTGACTGAAATTTAAAGGATGGGAAAAATGGACCATGCAAGTAGTAACCAAAAGAGGGCTGGGGTACCTATACTATATCAGATAAAAAATATTTTCTCAAAAAAGTTATGAGGGACAAATATGTCATTATATACAGATAAATGAGTTGATTCAAGAAGAGAGAAATTGGCAGTTCTACATTATAAATAGGAGAATTTCATTTGCCACTTTCAAAAATGGATAGAACTTCTGGTCAGAAGATCTATAAGGAAGTACAAGGTTGAACAATACTGTAAACTAACTAGACCTAACAGATATATATATAGAACACTTCACCCAACAAGAAAAGAATTTACAATCCTCTTAAGTACACATGGATCATCCTCCAGGATAGACCACAATTTAGATCTCAAAGCAAGTCTCAAAAAACTTAAAAATATTGATAACATACAATGTATCTTCTCAGACCACAACTGAATAAAGCTAGAAAACAATAACAGAAGGACAAACGGAAATATATGGAAATTAAACAGCATATTCTTAAACAACCAATGGATTAAAGAGGAACGTACAAGGGAAATTAGGAAATATCTTGAAGTGAGTGAAAATGAAAATATAACAAACCAAACCTTATGAGATGCAGCAAAGACAGTGCGGAGCAGGAAATTTATAGTTCCAAATGCTTACATTGAAAAATAAAAAGCCTTTGAAAATAAACAAGGGAGCTGAGGTGGCTCAAGTGATTGAATGCCTGTCTCCCACATCGGAGGTCCCAGGATCGGTTCCCGGTGCCTCCTGAAGAGAAGACAAGCAGACACAGAAAGCACACAGCGAATGGACACAGAAAGCAGACAGCAAGTGAAAAAACAACAAGGGCAGGGAGCAGGGAATAAATAAATAAAATAAACCTTAAAAAAAAAAAAAGAAAAAAAGAAAATAAACACCTAACCTCAAAATTGGAAAGTGTAGAAAAAGAAGAGAAAATTAAATCCAAAGTGAGCAGAAGGAAATAACAAATATTAGAGGAGAGATAAATGAAATAGTGAAGAAAAAATAGACAGAACCCACAAAACCAAACATTGATTCTTTGAAAAGATCAATTAAATCAACAAAACTTCAGCAAGACTGGCAATGGAAAAAGTGGGAGGACGCAAATAACTAAAATCAGAAATGAAAAGGGAAATATTACTACTGACCCCAGTGAAATAAAAAGGACTATAAGAGTATACTATAGACAACTGTATTCCAACAAAGTAGATAACCTAGATAAATTGGACAAATTCCTAAAAAATACAAACTACCTACACTGACTCAAGATGAAATAGAAGATCTCAACAAACCAGTAACTAGTAAAGAGATTGACTCAAAAACCTCCCAACAAAGAAAATTTCAGGTCCCCATGGCCATGGTTTCACAGGAGAATTTTACTGACCATTCCAAGAAAAATTAACACCAATCCTGCTCAAAGTCTTCAAAAAAATAAAAAAGGAGGAGTCATTCCCTAATTTATTCTACAAGGTAAACATCACCCTTATACCAAAGCCAGATAAAGATACTACAAGAAAAGGAAATCACAGGCCAACATCTCTCATGAATATAGATGCAAAAATCCTTAACAAAAAACCAGCAAAACAAATCCAACAACAAATCAAAAGAAGTCTACACCATGATCAAGTGGGATTTATCCCAGGTATGCTAGCATGATGCTCCAACATAAGAAAATCAATTGATAAAATACACCACATTAAGAGAATGAAGGTAAAAACCACATGAGCCTTTCATTTGATTAAAAAAATGACATTTGACAAAATCCAGAAACTCTTCTTGATAAAAATACTTAGAAATTAGAAATAGAAGGAAACTTCCCTCAGCACAATAAAGGACATCATACTTAATGGTGAAATACTTAAAACTTTCCCTCTATGATCCGGAACAAGACAAGAATGTCCACTGTGACCACTGTCATTCAACATTGTACTGAAGTTTTTGCCAGAGCAATTTTTCAATAAAAAGAAATAAAAGTCAACCAAATTAGAAAGGAACAATTAAAACTTTCCCTATTTGCAGATGACACAATCCTATATAAAGAAAATCCTGAAAAACCCACAACAAAGCTCCTAGATCTAATAAATGAATTCAGCAAAATGGCATGGTGCAAGCTCAACAGCTAATAATCAGTAGTATTTCTATATACAAATAATGAACAATCAGAAGAAGAAGTTTTTTTTTAAAATCCATTTATAATAGCAACTAAAACAATAAAATATCTAGGAATAAATCTAACCAAGGATATAAAGGACTTGAATACAGAAAACTACAAAACATTGCTAAAAGAAATCAAAGAAAATCTCAACAAATGGAAGGACATTACATGTTCAAGGATTGTAAGACTAAATATTGTTAAGATGTCAATCCTCCCCAAAGCAATGTACAGATTCAACATAATCCCAATGGAAATTTAGCAACCTTCTTTGCAAAAATAGAAAAGCCAGTCATCAAATTTATTTGGAAAAGTAGGGCGCCCTGACCAGCAAATGCCATCTTGAAAGAGAATAATGTACTCATATTTTCCGATCTTAAAACTTACTACAGGGAATGGATGTGGCTTAAGCAGTAGAGCTCCCACTTCCCACATGGGAGGTCCCGGGTTGGGTTCCTGGTGCCTCCTGAAAAAAACAAAAACAAAACAGCAAGCAAAACAAATGAAAAAAAACAACTCAGGGAAGCCAATGTGACTCAGTGGTTGAGCACCAGCTTCCCACATATGAGGTCCCGGGTTCAATCCCCAGCCCCCAGTACCTCAAAAAAACAAAACAACAACAACAACAAAAAACTTACTACAAAACCACAATAATCAAAACAGCAGGTACTGGCACAAGAACAAACATATATACCAATGGAAACAAATTAAGAGCTTAGAAATCAACTAATCAAAAGACAAACGATGCAATTAAAAATGAGCAAAAAACATGAATAAACATTTCTCAAAAAAAGATAAACAAATGGCCAAAAAGCACATGAAAAGTTTCTCAATATCATTAGCCATTAGGGAAATGCACATCAAAACTCCAGTTGCATACCATTTCACACTCACTAGAATGGCTACTATATTAAATATATACAGAAAATTACAAATGCTGGAGAGGATGTGAAGAAATAGGAGCACTCATTCTTTGCTGGTGGGAATGTAAAATGGTGCAGCCACTGTGGAAGACAGTTTGGCGGCTCCTCAGAAAGTTAAGTATAGAATTACCATATGACCCAGCAAGTCCACTTCTAGGTATATACCCAAAGAATTAAAATCATGGACTAGAACAGATATTTTCACACTGATTTTCACAGAGGCATTATTCACAATTAACAAAAGATGGAAGCATCCCAAGTGTCCACCAACCACTTAATGGATAAACAAAATGTGGTATACACAAGAAGTCAAGGCTTAAAATGTACAGTTTCTATTTTGAAGGATGGAAATGTTTTGGTAATAGGTGATGGTGATGGTAGCACAACATTGTGCATGTAATTAACAGCACTGAAATATATATCTAAATGTAGTTAAAAGGAGAAAAATTTGATTGTATATATGGTACTGGAATAAAATATCTTTAAAAATCTGTGGAATGGCACATCACAAACAGTGAAATAAAAGTTAAACCATAGAATATAGTTAATAGTACAATTGCAAAAATGTGCTTTCATCAGTTGTAACAAATGTACCACACCAATGCAACTAATAATTGCATTGGATGTTAATAATAGGATGGTATATGAGAATAATAGGATGGTATATGAGAATCCTGTATTTTATGCCCAATTGTTTGGTATACCCACAACTTCTCTTAATTAAAAAAAATGATTTTAGAAAAATGAATAATACTGTTTTGCTATGTTTGTTTAGTTTGCTTGGGAATTTTCTTTCCAGTGGGTTTAGTTTCAATACGGACAGGAGAAAGATTACTTACAGATAAAAACCACAGGAGTTAAATTAGTTATTTTGCAGAAGAAAATATGATTTTCCCCAAAAATATCCTTATGATGATTACTCATCTATCCTTTTATTCATTTAAGCAAAAATAAGTACATTTTTATCATGCAATTTCCTTCAGTGGATAAGTTAATTTTCACTTGTGTTTATAGAATATGTGCATAGAATTTCAGGATAACTGATCTTGTAAAATGTATTTTTATTCTTATGATTATTTGCAGTTGATATACATTATTTTTTATAGTAAGATAGAACAGAAATCCTGGCCAAAGTGAAATGAGATATATAGACTATAACAGAAATACAGTATGATAAATCTCAAGTTTGTACAATGATTCTTAGCATATATGAATCACTCAATATACAGTTGCAGCAAATAAATGAATCAGTTCATCAACATAAAGTCACACAGACAAAAACACAAATTATCAGACTTCTAGATGTCAACATGTAGAGTCATCCTGTGTGCCCTCTGATTCAAATCTGTTCTTTTGCTAAAAAAAAAAAAAAAGAAAGCATCCTACTTAGCTTTTAAACCTCCCCTTAAATTCCATATCATCCATGAACCCTTCTCTGTTATCTCCAGTCAGTATTAATCATTTCCTCTCTGCTCCTCCAGCTACTTACTGATATCTTCTTCTAGGTACAAGCCTTTTTTTTTTTTTTTTGGCGGGGGGAGTAGGGGAGATTGCTAATTGTTTACATAATTGTCCCTTCTACATTTTAAGTGTCTTGAATAGAGTCTGTATGTAACTTATCTTTGTCCTCACAAGAGGCCTCAGAAATGCTTTACATACCAATAAATGGTGCTGAATGAATTCAATTGAATTGAATTGAGCATAGTTGAATCAAATTGATCGCCTACCCAGTTGCAGCAGCGTCTGTAGGATTCCAACGTGGCTTCAGGGTTCTAGCAGAAACGTTTCCAGCACCAGAGACAGCTCCCAGCCCCGCGTTCCTCAGGCTGAGGAAGGAGTGATCACAGGCAGTGAACACAGGCAGATTCAGGCCACTCAGTGATCCACTGTCATGAAAGAACTGGGGCAGAAACTGTCAGCGCAAGTCATACCACCACTTCTAGATTACACATATATTTTTAAATAGCTGGCAGGTGAGAGAGGAATGTCTATAAAAGGCAGTTTGATTCTTTAGCAATATCTTTCCTTGTCTTGGGTCTGGACCCCTTACCATAGAAATATACTGAAATGATCTATTTTGTAGGACCCACAGCAGCTTCTAGAAATCTACTCTTTTGGAGGTCTTCCTTCATCCCACATCCAGGTGTAGGGATGAAGCTAGAATATTCGGGGTCCTCTCAGTCACTGGCTATCTGGATCTCTTAGGAGACATGTCTCTTCTAAATTCTCTTTTCAGGCTCAGCCAGGGCTGCCTTTCCCAGATGACTGGACCTAATTTAAGAGCCCATCATCCATCATCTCCACATTCATTCCTAATGCAACCTCGGGCCTTTCACTTTCCCTTTTATCTCTCTTTGTGCTCTCAGACATTTCCCATAGAATAGTTTCAGGTTACCTAACTTCTATTTTCAAGGCAAGCTGTGCCCCCAGAATATAGCAGCCAGTATAGGCTTTGTTTTTTTATTTAAAGGGAAAGGATTCTTCCCAGGGGTAATTGCTCAACAGAGAAACAGAAGACAGTTTTGGCATTTCACACAGCAAATACTCTGATTCAAGTACCCAGATTTAACACTGGGCACTCTCTAATCCAACACAGGCACTCTTTGACTTTCTTTTTGTTTTTAAACTCTTCGCTTAGACTCAAATTTCCTTTTTTCTATATATACCCCTTTTAGACTAGAAGTTTTCTATTTAAGCATCTAGTATCCAACTAGCTTCTCAATAACAATTCATTGAATAACAATCACACAAAGACAAATAACAATTACACTCATGCTAGGCACCATGAGTAATGAGATGTAAATTTGATCCGCAAGGAGTACAGGGAAGAGGTGGGGAGACGCGGCATATTTATTAAATGGCAAGTCAAAACACAAGATAGTAGATAAGGCAGAACCATCCACGACATGTTTCTTTTTAAAAAGTAAATGGGTAGGGAAGCGGGTGTGGCTCAATGGATAGAGCTCCCGTTTACCATATGAGAGGCCCCGGGGTTCGCTTCCCAGGGCCTCCTTGTGAGGGCAGGCCGGCCCGGGAGGCACGGTGGGCTGATGCAGCAAGACCTCACAGCAAGGGGGAGATAAGCAGACACGGAAAAAACACACAGCAAATGGACACAGCAAACACAAGCAGCAAGGGGGGATAAATAAATAAATAAATAAATCTTTAAAAAAAAAAAGTAAATGGGTAATTGTCTACTGGATTTAAAGATATGTGTAAGGATATACCCAGAGGACACATCGTGGAAGGTTTGGATATGATCTGAGTGTTGAAGATTAACCAACATTCAGATAAATTGAGAAGATGTAAGAGATTAACCAAGGCAAAGCCAGAGGGGCAAGAATGGTTTATGTGTTTGTGGGATAATAATTAGGCTTGCCTTGCGTGATCCGAGGAACTGTGCAAAGAAGCAGACTGTGAAGAACCTTCAAACAAGTATGGACTTCACTCACCAATGATGTTGTCCATGTCTCTAATTTTTAAAAAGGCTATATCCATACTGGAATCAGTCCATGGTATTATGAAGGTTTACAAGTAAAACAGATGGCTGTACTTCTTCAGAATCTAATTTGAATTAAAGTGGCCAAAAAAATGAGATTTTCTGAGGTTGGGATGAGCTCTTGGGTGCACTTCAAGGTCTGATACAAAAGAAAAGTAAAACTACCACATTAAAACATAGGAAAAAATCAGTAGGACTTGGCAAATCATGGAAGTAGTTGGAAGAGAGAAAGAAAAGTGGCACTGCAAGGGAGAAGTTAGGGCATCCATCTTGGTGAAATCACAGATTCTCTTGGTTTAATAGGGTACTAAAGGATATTGAGTTAAATTCTCCCTAATCTCTGTGGCATCTCCACCAAGTTGCTATTTGACATTGAGACAAATACCCTTTTCTCTGCCCTGAGACAAATCACTCTGATGTTTAACAGCAGGAATACGTTTGTTGAGACTGCATTCTCAGCCTTGCCTTTGTCACCTGGTTGACTCATTCAACTTTCACAAAGCAGTGAAATGCAAAGTCTTTTGTGCTGGCTGCCAGTCCCTTGCCCAGTGTAGATTCATGGCCCCTTCTAATCTCTCTTTGCAATTTTATAGCACCTTGAACATAGCTATGGCTTCATATGTAATGCATTGTATTCTAATTGTGGAGTTTTCGAACGTTAAATTAATGAGTGTTGACTTGCTAGATATTATGCCAAAATTTATCTCTGTAATTCCCATCCATGGCCCTTTATACTTCCTACGGGACACACAATTTAAATTTGGTGCCTCGTGCACATGACATCTTCAGGTGTTTGCCGAAAGCTACTGTGACCCCATTTCTTCATTAAGTCATTATGTGACAGAATTTCATGTTTCTCCTCATTCTCATTGCTTTCTTCTGTACATTCCAATTGTGCAGACCACCCAACTGGGAGACGAGACAGCAGGGCCCATATCCGTGCTACCTCTGTACATGAGTTCACGTTGTCCCAATCCCTTTTGTGTAGATGTGTTTTGACTGTGCATTTGTGACTGTCAGACTAAAATTACACTAATTAGCAGCCTGATATCATTCTGCCCAAAGCATCTCAATTCTATATCTTCTTGTATATCCTGTAGCATTTCTTATATATTAAAAGTAATTATTAAGAAAATTTATTAAAATTTACATTTGATTTGGGGAGAAAAATTGATTCTACAGTATTAACAAATAAATCTTGACAGTAGTTTTTAAGTCCTCAGCTCTTTTTTCAATGTCTTCTGTCATTGGCAAATACTATAGCTTTGTGCAACATTTTCTCAGCAAGTAGATGAAAAAGTTCTGATTCAATCTGACAAATAGTTCTTACCTTACAGAATTACCACCTACAGGACAGATATATTTTAGAATTTACAGTGCTCCCTAGAGACATGTAAGGTGTTCAGTTATGTGTGGGATAAGCAATATTGAAATCCTTTTGTCTTCCCAAAATAATATTAATCCAAAGTAGACTAAGAAAGAGGATAAAGGAAGTATGAGTTTCAGTCAAATTACACTGAAATAAAATGTGAAAATATTAGGAAACTGAATGAGGACATGTAATGAAAGAGCACAAAGACACAATACTCTTGTAACTTTTTTATTAGTATGTGAGAAATTTAAAACACAAGTATTAACAAGACAGTGAAAATTTTTAAGAGATTGACATATGAAAAGAAGAAAATGCCTCACAATTATAATATTTAAAACATACAGGAAGCGGGTGTGGCTCAATCGATAGAGCTACCGTTTACCATACGGGAGGCCCGGGTTCGTTTCCCGGGGCCTCCTTGTGAGGGCAGGCCGGCCTGCGGTGGGCTGATGCAGCAAGACCTCACAGCAAGGGGGAGATAAGCAGACACAGAAAAAACACACAGCAAATGGACACAGCAAACACAAGCAGCAAGGGGGGGGATAAATAAATAAATAAATAAATCTTTTAAATAAATAAATAAATAAATAAAATAAAACATACAAGTTTTTAACACTAAAATCCAGAAAAACAGAAATACAATATTTTTCAAAAAGATCTACATAAAATTGGCCACACTGGAACAATAATGCCTTTTAAATAGAGTTTAAAAATCAAAGCAGAATGAAAATCCTATGAATAAATTAAAGGATGCTCAGCTTGGCACCCTATGACACTTTGGGGTACTTCTGTATTTGCAAATCTAAATTAATGAAACAATGTAGTCATGGGCTCCCATCTACCATATCGGAGGTACAGGATTCGATTCCTGGGGCCTCCTGGTGAAGGCAAGCTGACCCAAGCGGAGAGCTGGCCCGCACAGAGAGCTGGTGCAGCAAGATGACACAACAAAAAGAGACACACAGGAGAGACAATAAGAGATGCAGCAGACCAGGGAGCTGAGGTGGCACAAGAGATTGAGCGCCTCTCTCCCACTCCGGAAGGTCCCAGGATCGGTTCCCAGTGCCGCCTAAAGAGAAGACAAGCAGACACAGAAGAACACACAAAGAGCAGACAGCAAGCGCAAAAACAACTGGGGGGGGGTGGCGCTGGAGGAGAAATAAATAAGTAAATAAATAAATCTTAAAAATAAACTGACTTTTATTTTTAAAAATAAAATAAACTGACTTCAGGTTGCTTGTTGGTCTACCATCTCCCTTCTCAGAACCCAGCCCAGCAGTCAGCTCTTATTCTCTGGGCTACTTCTGAGAAGGCAACTCCCAGGTGGATGGTCATTCTGCAGCGTGAGTCCTTGTTTGCAAGGAGAGAGCCATCTCCTCTCTCAGAGAGTCACCGCTTGGGCAAGAGGCCAGGTGCCTCTCGGGGTCCGGGAGGACTGTTGACCTAGTGGCCTTCCCCTCCTCTATGGGACGAGACGGGGGCCAGCCAGCTGAGCAGCAAAAGGCAATGCTTCTCCTTGCAGCTTAGCAGCAGTACTCCAGCATCCCATTTTCCTAAGCTCCTTTAAAGAGTCCCTGCTGCCTGCCTTGCATTAGTAATTCAACGTCGTCTAATTTTCTGGCATCCATAATCAGGTATTAGGCCATTATACACTGTAGCTTATCATTCAGGAGCAAATTACAGTTGCTCTGTATTTCCCCCTCTTCTCCTTCCCCAAAGCCCAGACACAGTAGTTCCTTAGGCAAGGTGGCGCCCCCAGGATGACTGAACCACGAAAATGTCACAAACTTCTATTATGCGTTTGATAACAAAATAGGTCTTACTTCTCTCAGCAGTTAGAATGATAATTTTATAAACACAGCTAAATACTTAACCTTGCAAATTCGAGCTTGAGACGGAAAGGTCAGTTACCAAGCCTCCACTGAGCCTGCTTAGCGAAGCTTAGGACAGGTGGCTGAGAATGAAAATCAAACCAATATTGCAAGGCTGTTAGTATTTTGGGTAGCAGTTTCCAAGATTTCACCTTTTGAAAAAGAAAAACTGATTTATTATTCCAAGAAAGGGGACTCAGGATGAAAATGATTTTGAAAGTACGGAGCAAAAAATAACATAATTAAGGGCTTAACTTTTGGAGATTTCTTCATTATGTTAATTAAACTCTCCATAGCCTCATGGGCAAACTTCCAATTAAATCCTCATGATTTAAAAGGGTCCACTACGTAGCTGATTTCATAGGTAAATGGTATAGTGGAAGCCAGTGTTACCAACAAGCAACTGCGAAAAAAAAGCAAAGAAGAATTTGTAACCCCAAAGACATTCCTGATGAAGGGTTCCGCTTGACCCGTCTGCCGCGGCTTCTTTGTGGGTTTTACAGTCCCCCCCGGACCCCGTCTCCATTTACAACATTGAAAGGGTGTATACCGTCACAGGAAAGGCGTTTGGCTACAGTCAAGGCCCCAAGTTGGGACAACTCTGTAGCTATCTGGCAGAATCCTGGTAGGTGATTTAGCAATCTCTCGGTTCCTCAGTTTCCTCATTTGTAAAATAAGTGTAACAAGCCTTTCCCTGCCCACCTCATAGGTTTTCTTTAAGGGTCAAGTGACGCAAGCCAGGGGAAAGGGTTTTGAAATCTCTGGAATTTTAAACAAGTAGAAAGAATTAATTCAAGTGAGAATTTTCTGAATTGTATTCTTGAAATCTCAGTTGCAATAGACGAGCAAGAAGAATCCTAAAGCCACTATATTTTTCTTCTATGTCCATCTTTTCAATAGTTTGGTGGAAATCTTGATATTCAGGTGGTGCCCACAGGGGTTACTGGGTGGACAATTTAGACTCAATTGAGAATCCAATGGAACTTTTGTCGAAAGATTGCATTTTCTTTTACTAAAATAAATATATATATAACACTTGATTCTTGAGGGAAAAAAGAATACCGACACCTCTGAGTTTTGTTTCTATGTGCAAAGTATTGTATTAAAAATTTGTGAAAGATAACATTAAGGTAAAAAGAGTACACGTAGAATTTATGCTACCTGCCCTCAGGATTTAACTAACCTTTTGTGAAGACAGAACACTTTCACATACCTGCCCATGAACACATATACACAAAGCAAAGGAATGAATTGCTTTGTAGAAAGCATACCGATATTCAGGCGTCCACTTCAAGAGCAGAGAACGTATTTTTGTTCTAATAATGAAGCAAGAAAGTAAAGGTAAAAAAGAGAAATGCATTTGTCTTGAGCAGAACCATCCTTAATCTGAACCCACAAATGTTTGCCAATTTTACCCAGCATATTTCATAAATTCTGAGATGTGCAATTTTTAAAAATGTTTATCTTCATTACTCTGGAACTGGAAGGCTTCTTAAAATGGAGGGCCTCTTGTAATTTCTGTTTACCTGGTAGCGATCAAAACGTGGTTCTCGTCACCCGCACATGCGCAAACTGGGTCTTGGCGCTGCCTACTGGTAGCACTTTACTAAGGCACAGATTTGTTTTGTCAAAAGCCGCAGTCATTACCTGAAGTGAATTCAGACACATGGCAGACACCCGAAAAGGATCACCAAGGACAAGGAATCTCACTACAGCCCTCAGGACTCAGGGGAACAGAGAGAGGAAGGAGATTCTGGAAAAATGCCATCTGAAATAGAATTCTGGAATGTTTTAAGGATGTGCAGCTGAACTGTTAAAGAGTAAGTCAAATTTGAAGGGCTCGATGGGAATCCCAAGTAATAAGTGCCATCTGAGCAACCTTCTCTTCTTTTTTGGATACGTAACTGTTAGAAAGATTTATGTTGAAATCCACTAAGTATCTTTTAAAAGTTTTCTCCCCAGATCCTAATTTTGCCTTCTCTTTGACCTAAATATTTGGCTTTTAAGTTAAATATTCCCTTGATATTTGAATTTTCCTATCTCTCACAAAGTGATTGCTCGTCCTCTACTTGAATGCCTACATTTAGATAATGAACTCACTATCTCATGAGGAAGCCTAATCAATCACCAGGTGGCTTAATTGTTTCTCATGTTGTTTCAAACATTATTTCCCTGCTACTTCTCCTTTGTGGTCCTAGTGTTTTGTAGCCTTTCAAAATGAGATTATTCTTTCTTCCATATGACAACTTTTCATATGGAAGAAAGTTTTTATACGTCTTTGCTCCCAAATCAATATTATCATCTCCAGGTTCCAGTCCTCTCTTGTCTTTTATCAAATGATTTAGCAACCACACCCTTTATCATTCTGCTTATCCTCCTTTAAATGGAACCCAAATTTACCATCACCTTTGTTGTACTGTGCTTAATTTGGGGTGAGCATTTTAAGGACAACTAACTACCCTAAAATTTGAGGCTATCATTCATGCCTGTGTTTCTCCAGCACATCCCCCCCCTTTCCATCTCCATCGCCACCACCCAAAGTTAGTTACCTCATGATGACCGTGACAGCTTTACCAGCGGCCACTCTGCATTCAGTTTTGACCACCTTTCATTGAATCTTCACGCAGCCATCAAAATGATCTTTATAAAGTATGGCTTTAACAATGACTTTATGTTAAAATCACGTCTTAGCTTTCACTTGCCCTTAGGAAAATGTCCAAGTCGTTTGATACAGGCTACAAGACGGTGGCTGCGTGTCTCTCCAACTTCATCTCCACCCCCCAAACCAGACTATAAGCTTCAACAGTACTTAGTTTCTATCAATCAAGTAAGTGTGCGAAGCTGGGTGTCAACTCATTTTATACAAGATGTTCCTTTTGTTCGATGATGCTTTTTTCCTTCCCTTTACTGCATCTTCATTTGACTTGCTCCTGCCCATCTCAGCTTGAACATTACTCGTGCATTGCCTTTCCCAATCCCAGGACTAGGCTAGGTCCCCCAGTGTATGTTATTTCACAGCATTCTTCCTACTTCATTTCAATTATGAGCAAAATGCCTGCCTTTGCAGCCTACCTTTAAAACAGGGACCCGGTCTCTCCTGTCAACACTCTGTTCACAGTCCCTTGTACATTCAGGGCACTTAGAAGCTCAATGAACATCTGTCACGTGGATAATCAATTAGCATTGTAAAGCAGTTACGCCATGCTATTGTTATTTTAAGAAATGCAGAGATTGCAGTGACTAAGAAGGATCCTCTGGTCCTGTTGGTTGTATAAATATTTTTGTATTCTTGAATGTTCTTGCTGAATAATATCTATTTTACTAAGGCAAGATGGCTGTGTTATTTAAATGTGACTTCATCTTCTGTTATCTTAACTGAGGAATTGCTCAGCTGATCATATTTGGAAGGAGGGCATGTATTGTGCCTTCTAAAGCAATATTTTTGTTAAAATTCTAAAAGCAGGAGGAAAGTTGGACTAAAATTTTTACATTTTCTAACCACGCCTGCTTTGACTAAAAGCTCTGCTGCATAGTTTCATGTCAAGCAGAATAAAAGTAATCTTTTTTTCCCTTGTGGTGCTTTATAGTTAAGATTGTAGAAAATCTTCATAAAATATGCCAGCAATGCCTCTTTCATTCAATATTCATATATTCTCCCACACACCAAATTTCAAGGCCATGTTTAATGGAAATAAAAAAGGTCCCATAAAGAATGACAGTTTATGTGGCTTACTTTTAAAAAGAGGCTCTAATAAATCTTTACCTCTTTCAGACTTCCAACTCTTTATCCCAAAATCCACTAGACCCAAAATATTTACATTAGTCTAAATATTCATTGATCACGTTTATGCATAAGATTACATTAACACAAATTGACAGGTGGTATAAATTGTTATACATTGTTTCACTGCACATGCTCATTATTGATTGGAATCATAAATATTTGTGTTGGATCAATTTTCAGTGGCAGAATAAATTTGTCATTTATATATATGGACATGTAATAATGCCCAGAAAAAAAAAGTGGTTTGATCATAGAAATACAATTGTTAACTTTTGAGTGTAAATGACATTCCAGAAATGCCTGGTACTACAGCAAATTGGAATTGACAAAAATTCTCAACCATTCTTAATAACTTTAGAGTAAGCAGAGAATTACGTAATTTGATTTGAAGATCTGTGAAAGGCCTCCTAGACTCCATATGAGTTGGATATTTTCAGACAGCCCATGGAAAAATATACAAACATATACTGGAAGAGAAGCACAAGAACACAATAATAAAAATCAACCCATTTCATGGGCTAGTCAACTGTTAAATAGCAGAGGGCAGGATTGGAACAATGGGATATAGGACAGGCAAGTTAGGATGAGCACTTAGAAGCTGTTAGGATTGCCGGAGGTTGTACTTAGGAAAAAACACCTTTGTGGGCCATGGACTGGTGGGGTTGGGCAGTCAACATTGGCTATTGCAGGATAGGGTGTTGTCAACCGAAGGAAAAGTGTAATGATGTTAGGGAAATTCCTTCCCCATAGTTTTGCTTGAGCTGTACTTGACTGCTTGAAATTTTGTGTGAAACATTAGCTTTATCCAAAAATTACACCACATGCAAAAAAGAATTCTGAAGAAAAAATTTAAACATTTAACTTATAACCTTAAAATGTATCTCAGATATTTAACTAAATGGAAGAAATATTTTTGGTGAGTCTATTATTTGGAAATCATAAAGTAAGAAGTTTAAAAGAGGCTTGGTTTCCCTGTTTCCCAAAGCAAAGCATTTTGGTTATACAAAATTTTATTTGTACCTGCCTGAGCCTATCTGGGTCAGGAAGAAAGGAATCTTAGTGACTGGTTTTAGCAGGTGGGCATCAATAAGTTTTTATTTATCTGTGGATTCATTTAATACCTGGTTATGACAGCTCTTATATATTTTTATAAGCTGATATCTGTCTAATCATAAATTCTATGTCAATACTTCTGTACCCAAAAGAGCAGTTAAAACTTATATCTACAAATCATCCAGATATGACTAGGACCTTATCAGAGTAGAGCAGGGGACACACAAGCCATATTTATCCAACTAAAAGACCTATTTCTATGGCATTTTAATGAATGCTGACTGAAAACACTGACTTTAAAAGTAAGTGAGTTGAATGAATTTAAGAGTTTTGATTACTGTGTTTGAAGTTGGATTTATGTTTTTTTTAAGAGAATAAATAGAACCCACCAAGCAAATAGGAATTAATTTTTTAAAAATATCACACGTTTTGTCTTCAATTAACATTTCATTTACTCCAAGTTGGACATATAGAGGAAATAATAAAAGGATATTTAATGCTGCCCTTGTGACACACCACTTTAATGTCAGGGTCATTTTGATTCAACATGAATTAAGCTTTCAACATTTTATTTCTTATGGAGAAGCATTCACAACAGGCCTCTTGCAGGAAACACAGGGAGAGCCTGCAGCACGAGGTTTGGTCCAAATGGCTATAGTCACAGGATTAGGGCAACAGCCAGGAATTACCCCTAATGACTTGGTCATTTTGTGGCTCTTGTTTCCTTGCGGATTCGGCTCAATGCTTATTTTGACTTGGGTAAAACTCTGGAATCACCAAAAGGTCTGACAAAGCATTCCCTTCTTTTTTGCCACCACTGCCACTTCTGTGTTCTGTAAATGTCCCTTTTCAAATGGGTGAGTTAAAATAACCCTGCTTTTACAAAACACCTATGGTGAGGTTCAGAATGAATTTAACTTCTCTCACTTAGGGAAAATAAAAAGGTTACATATGCACACGGGCTAAAAACAATTAGACAAAAGGAAATTTTGGTTTCTTTAGCTATACAAAGTTTGTCAAATTTATTATTTAGAAATTTATTTAAAAACACATAATGAATTCTTGATTTGGTCAACCACTAAACAATTGAGGCATATACTGTCTTCTTAGCCTTGCATTTTATATTTGTGGCATATATTGAAAAAAAGTACATTTAAAATATGCTTTTCCTGAATCTGTCCACCGCACAAAATTAACTTTGATTGTCAATTATTTGAAAACTAAAGATAGAGGCAACGTGTTTTACTTGAGATGACAACAAAGTTAGAAACTTCCTTAAATGTCTATAGAAGTTAATTTAGGCTGCAATTGATGAGGATTATACTAATTGTAACATTCTCTTAAGAGTAAGGTGGGGGTGGGGACGGTCCACATCACTCACATGAAACCCCTCATAGAATGGAAAGCAGTGACGATGGAGAAGGGAGGGCAGGGCACTGGCTAGGAACTAGCTCTTCACGTGCCGCCATGTTCTGGCATGGCAAGAATTCTAAATGCAAACTTGAAATTCTAGGTCAGGGGTTAGCAAACTTTTTTCTGTAAAGTGCCAATAGTAAATATTTTAAGTTTTGTGGGCCATGTGGTTTCTGTCTCAGGTATTTAATTCTGCCATTGTAGAGCAAAAGCAGCCAAAGACAATACCTGACTGGATGAGCATGGCTGTGATCTGTGAAAACAAGCGATAGGCCTTATTTTGCGAACTCCTCTTTCTAGTATTTGTGTAGATATATTTGTCAAGGTAAGAGATAGAGCATACTTTACTTAATATTTTGTTGACTTATAACTTCTAAAATATCTACATAGATTACATGTGGGCCTCCATTTGTATCTTTGCCCCAGGCCTCCTATGTGCTAGGAACGTCTCTGCATGTCTGAAGAGCCAGGCCAGGAGACTCAAAGAAGAAGAACCCGGGAGCAGCCTCTCAAATGATTAAGAGAACGAGAGGAGGAGTCAGAATGCCCTGCAGATTGGGTACTAGTCACCTGACAGTCTCAGAGGATGGGAGCAATGAGGAGGCCAAGTTTCTTGGAACCCTGCTAGTGAGGTCAGTGCGTCTCTTCTGCCTCCTGCTTTGGAACGTGATTAGGCTGCTCTTGGGTCTCTCCTCCTCCTCCTCTCCATCACCAAATCTACTCAAAATGTAGGCCTTGGCTTGCATCCTCCTCTACCTCAGACGTCTCACCTGACATCACTCTCTCTCGGCAGCCTGCTTTTCCCAGACAAGCTCTCCTTGTCTGCACACATTGGGGCACCGTGGCTCTGGGTCATGCACTGCTGCACATTGTTTTCAATAGCCTCATGTGCACATGCCTTTCCAAATACATTATGAACTCCTGGACAGCACTTACAATGGTCCTTGTGTCTGCCATTGCTCCCTGCCTCTGTACCGAGCTCAGTGCCAGCCGCCTTATAGGCACTCAGTCAGTTCCTTTTGGGTTGGCACAGTATTTCCATGGGGGGGGAATGAATTGCACGTTAAAAATATTGTAGAACTAGAGAGCGAATGTGGCTCAGGCAGTTGAGCACCTGCTTCCCTCTTGGGGGATCCCGGGTTTGGTTCCCGGTGCATAAAAACAAAAAACAAACAAGCAAACAAATGAGAAAACCAACTCAGGGGAGCCGATGTGGCTCAGTGGTTGAGCGCCAGCTTCCCACATATAGGGTCCCGGGTTCAATCCCTGGCCCCAGTACCTAAAAAAAATGAGATTGTAGAACTGGCTTCTCTTTGGCAGTATCTGTCCTACTGCCCATATTGTTGGAATGAAAAGATGGAATTACGGTTGGCAACCAGGAGCTCATTTCTCACAATCGTTCAAGGTATTGTTAAAATTCTGTTTCTGTTCCAAGGAAAATACACAAGATCAGTTTTCAGAAAGATAGCTTCACTGTTCTCTTTTTTTGCATAAGCAGATAAAACCAACCCCTGCCAGCGAGCTTACATTCTCTGTTACATGAATCCACCTTTTTAAATAAGATGCCTTCTTCCACAACCAAAACCACTTGCCATGTCAAGGAAATACACAACCCCACTTGGAGAAAATCTCGCAAAGTGCATTTCCTTAATTGTTATTAATTATTGCGGTTAAATTAACCCTATCAGTTGAGATCTGGGCTTTAACTCTGGAGCTCACTTGGCACCGCTGTTTTTATTAGTTGGAATGAGCTGTTATCTTCCTCTTGTTGGAGAACGCTCCAAACAGCTTGTCCTCGTTGATAAATGGCCTCGTGTCAAAAATAATTACCCCGTGCAGAGAGAGCTTTCAGACTGGAGCCGGGGGCTCGCGTTCCCTGTTGTTGGATACCCCATGGGCCACAGTCCTAAAAGAACAGAAAAAAATGTCTTCATTTGTGAATGCAATCCTCATGTGAAAAAGCAGCAAGATTTTAATGTTTCTTTCTGACTATATCCTCAACATCAGAGACCCATTGTCAGAAAGACAGAAAAGAGGGGTAGCTTCCTCTTCCCTACTGTGACTCCTGAAGGTAGTATATTACATTATAAATACTTGCACTAGGCAATATAATCACAATTTGCTTTACCAAGTAAATATTGGCTTGCTTCAGGTACAGTAATTTATCACAATTTTCAGCAGGCATCATAGACCGGGCCTTTTTTCCCCTGAAGGACATTATTCAGCCAATGGCAGCTCCTTACTCAATAGGTTGCAGCAAGTTGCCAAACATCTGCAGGTTTTTCACAGGTTACAATCAGACAGTGTTACCCAGTTTTGTGATGAATCTGTCTCTTCCCACCAAACTGTATTTTTTCACATCTTTAACACAATTCTACTCCATTCAAGGTTGAAAGAACAAATTATAGAAAATGTCCCCATATCTCCACAGTCACATCTCTGAATAAAATCATTCATGTCCTCGTTTGCTTTCATTGTTCCTTCCTTGAGACTTTCACATCAGCCATACTCCTCGCATCCGTCCCACCTATAATGCCTCGCCATCAGCAGGCAGCACCACACTCAGCCTTCCCTCCAGGTCTTTATCCCTCTCTGCCCTTCCCCTCCCTCTTTATCCAATTCATTCTTGAAAGAAGCAGTGTACGTGGGCTATAGCGTGCTCTCTGTCATCATGTTGCCTGCATTATCAGCGTCTGATAATACGTTAGATGCTGCGGCGTGTGCGCGCATGCTGAACGGCTAGTGATCTTCTGATTGTTTTGTCTTCTTCCCTAAATACGCTGTGAGCAGTCCCAAACCAATCCCAGTGATTTCTTTTTTTTTGCATCACCTTCAATGTCCAGCACAGAGACTTAAATCCAGCTGGCATCCAATAAGTCTTTCTTAAGGGAATGTTAAGTAGTCTAAGAATAAAGATAACCCATTAACTTTTATTGAGTGTTCGTTATATGCCAGGCACCATTCTTAGTGCTGTAGATATATCGAAGCCTCAAAACATCCTAAAAGATGATACTACTATTGTCTTCTTTTTACATAATAGGTAACAGAGGCACAGAGTGGTTAAGTAACTTTCCATGGATTAAACAGCCAAGAGTTGGACAATGTGGAAGGTAAACTCAGGCAATCTATCTCCAAAGTTATAATCTTAGCTGTCAAGCTATAATCCTCGCATATAAAGCTGAGTTCATATACTAGCTTCAACTGTTACAGGCTGGGTGATCTTGAACCTATTTTTTTAGCCTTTCGAAGCCTCAGTTTCCTCGCCTATGAAAGGCCCACCTGACAGGGTTGTTCTTAAGGCAGTGAGTTTGTATGTAGAATGGAATCCAAACGTGTTTTGGGCAAGGCATCCATGTGAGTTTCATCCAACAGAAATCGCAAATTATTGGAAGCCATGTCCTCCAGATTAATGCATAGGATTCTTGATGGATAAAACCTCAAGAATTGCATTAAAGAAGATATTGTTTTCTTTACCAGCTGATTAGGATTTCTAGTGTGGAAAGAAGCTGAAGGTGATAGAATATTCTAGCCTAGAAATATGTCTTATGTGAAGATGTTTTCCCCACAGCTATTGGAACCTGATTGAACTGACCTGATGTTTATGTCAAAGCATTCCATCAACATGATCAAAGCTCTACAGGGAAGCAGAGACCAATGAAGACAATCAGAAAGGCTGGCGAAAAAACTCTATTTTCAATAGAGGGAAATTATAATTCCCAAGTTGGAGATAGCAATCTAACTAAAGCTCTTGACTCACAGACAAGAGAGGAGAGAAACAAATCTATTATTGCAAGATGCCACGTAAAGGTGTTTCTTCCAAGAAAGCTTTAAATATGAAAGGAAAACAGGTTTGTTGTGTGTGTGTGTGTGTTATTGTGTTGTTTTGTTTTATTTTTTTGATGAAAGGAGAGGGAGTGAATGGAACCCTCTGGTTTCCTGCACTGTCCTAAAACACATCTCCTGCCACACTATTTTTTGTTCATTTATGGAACTAAAAGCATCTATACAAATCAAGAAGCACACTTAAGACATTCAGAACAGAAAAGAAAGAAGTATGACTAAAAGCCCAAGGGTACATTGAGGCCTAAATTACGAGAGCAGTTGGAGAAGAAAGCAGCAGCCGTGTAAAACTTGGCACAGCGGTTTAAGAATTTGTAGAAGGTACTCACCTATACTCACCTATACAAATCAGGGAAACCGACCATTAGTAATTGTGAGTGTCTATCAAAATTGAGCAAAAATCCATGTCAGAGAATGTCCAGTGAGCTGGGAGTGCTAGCATCTCTCAAAAGCCCAGTTACTCAAACTTGAGCAATATACAGCCTCCTTCAAAGGAAAATAAATTATGCTGAGAATATATTTTTAAGTTCTAGTTTGAAAAACACTGACCTAAGGAACTAAAAATGTATTTAGGGGGAAAAATGTACATTTACATTGCAAATTATTTCTTCCAAAGTGATTAGTCTTCCTAACTGGTAAAAGAAATTCTTTTGGATTATCACTGAAATGAAAACAAAATTTAAAAAGAAAATCTTTTTTACAGAGAGTATGAGCATTCTAATTTAAGAACCTCTGATTAAGGAAATCTATTTATAAGACTTGAGGGA
>JAQZBX010033826.1:0-25241 GCA_029593785.1 Cabassous unicinctus
TTAGATTGTATAAATGTTGCTAGCATAAAAATTAAACAAAACAAGCCAAGATTTTACAACAAAGTGAACCCTATTATAAATGATGAACTAGATGTCACTAGTACACTCATAAAATTTTTTGTCCATGAATTTTAGGACATGTAACACACTAATGCAAGATTTTAATAATAGGGTGTTAATGGGAAGTCTGTATTTTATGCATGATTTTCCTGTGAACCTACAACTTTCCCTAAAAAAACACAAAACAAACAAACAAACAAAAAACATAGCAACAACAAACCCTTGCATCATCTAGGGTGATAGTGCAGTTGTCAAGGGAAAAGGGGAAAGAAATTTATCTGTCCTTTCATCCTACCATCCATCCATCCACCATTAATGTATTAGTTTATTCATGAAACAAACATTTGTTAAGCATCTGTTTTGCAAGAATCTGGGGGTTCAAGGACAAGATGAGTAAATGGGTATTAGGGAGCAAATCATGTACCCCACAAAAGATGTGCTCAAGTATTAATCTGTGTTCTTATGTGAGCCCATTTGTAAATAGGATCTTTGAAGACGTTATTATTAGTTAAGGTGGGCCAATACAATATAGCTGAAGCCCTTAAGAGCAAAGGAAATTGGACATGGAAGTAAAAACTGGAAGTTATCAGAAACTAGAGGAGCTGCAGAAGAAAAGTTTGAAGTTAGCAGAGGATAGCTCATGAGGTAAAAGGAAAGAAGCCATGTCCATAATATAAAAGTGCAAGGTGAAGCAGCACATGCTGATGGAGAAGCAAGTTATCTGGAAGATCTAGCTAAGATAATTGATGAAGGTGGTAACACTAAACAACAGATTTTCCATGTAGACAAAACAGCCTTATCTTGGAAGAAGATGCCATCTTGGACTTTCATATCTTGAGAGAAGTCAATGCCTGGCTTCAAAACTTCAAAGGACAGGCTGACTCTCTTGTTTGGGGACAATGCAGCTGGTGACTAAGTTGAAGCCAGTGCTCATTTACCATTTCAAAAATTCTTGGGCCCTTAAGAATTATGTAAAATCTGTATTCTCTGTGCTATGTAAATGGAACAAAACAGCCTGGATGACAGCCCATCTTTTTACAACATGGTTTACTGACTATTTTAAGCTTGCTGTTGATAACCTACTGCTCAGGAAAAAAAGATTCCTTTCTAAATATTACTGCTCATCAACAATGCGCCTGGTCACCCAATAGCTCTGATGGATATATACAAAGAGATGCATGTTGTTTTGATGCCTGCTGCCACAATATTTACTCTGCATCCTGTGGATCAAAGAGCCATTTCAACTTCAAGTCTTATAATTCAAGAATACATTTCATAAGGCTATCACTGCCACAGATTGTGATTCCTCTGATGGATCTGGGCAAAGTCAATTGAAAACTTTCTGGAAAGGATTCACTATTCTAGATTAGTGATTCATGAAATTTTAGCATGGTCATGCTTCACATCCTTCCATTCCAAACTGCTCGGATTAAAATGTGGTAAGTGTAAGGCTGACAAAGACCAGAATAAGTCTTACCCAATGAAGGAATTTTAGCTATATTTTAAAATAGGAAGGTTGCTATGAAAACACCTATCTTTTAGCATATGATGTTGCTATACTGGGCTCAGGCGCAAAGAATTGGGTTGACAAAAATCAGTGTGGGGAGACACATGGATCTTATTTGAAGACTGAGCACCTTATATCAGTTATGAGGCTCTAAATGAGAAGAGGAGCTTTGTCAGAGTGCAGCCACTAAACTTCTGTGCAAGAGGACTTTATGTTAGCCCCACAGAGGACAGCAGACCAGGTCAGCTACTAGGCTCACAGCAAAAGCCAGCCAATGGCATTTTAATAAACAAGCATCCCGTCAGAGATGAAGCAAAGTAGTTCCAAAGTCATTTATTCACCCCCAAATATTATCCGATTAATATATCAAACCTATTGTCATCTTTGTGGTTTGAAGCTGTATCTATCCCTGAAAAATACGTTCTTAAATTTAATCTGTTCCTGTGGGTGTGAACCCATTGGAAGCAGGACCTTTGATAAGGTTACTTCAGTTAAAGTGTGACCCACCTCAATCAGGATGCGTCTTAATCCTATTACTGGAGCTTTTTAAAAGAAAATGAAATTCAGACAGAGAGAGAGAGAGAGAGAGAGCGCCACAGTAAGCAAGAGGCTGGACATGGACAGAACCTGGAAGAGAAGAGAGAGACCAGGAGACACTGCCATGTACCTTGCCATTTGACAGAGGATCCAAGGATCACCAGCAGCCAGCCCAAAATGCCACAGACTTTGGGAAGAAAGCATCACCTCGATGATATCTTGATTTGGACTTTCTTTTAGCCTCAAAATTGTAAGCTAATCAATTCCCAATGTTTAAGCCCACCGATTTCATGGTATTTCCTTCAACAGCCTAGGAAACTAAAACAGTCATTAATTTATGAAGGAAAATATGTGTGGTAATGGTTAGCATTGACTGTGCAGTTAGACTTCCCAGGTTCACATTGTGGCTCATCCTGCTATTAACCGGGGACAATTTAACCTCTCTGTGCTTCAGTTTTCATATCTATAAAATGGGTTACTTGGATTATAGTGTTTGGGAGTGATTAAAATGAGATATTTGCATAGAACTTAGCATGGCGCCTGGCACAGAGCAGGTAATTCATAGATTAATATACATATGTTTGTATACATAGAAATGTGTTTGTAATTTGGGAATATTTTAATTTCAAAATATTCCCAAATTACCAAATTTTAACTAAAAATTTGGGAATATGAAAGTTCCCATGCTGCAGATATGAAATTTTAAAAAATTCCTTCCATGTTTAATTATCATATTGGGTACTATATGTGCTATTTCTCCATGCAATATAACTAAGATGCATCTTCATGGAATGTAAAGAAAGTATATTTTTGAGACTTTGCTTCACCTTTAAAGCCATTTAAATCTTGTTTTATTGCTTCTACAATTAAATGAGAGCAAAAGTGTCTATCTCATAATGTTGTTGGGGAGACTTAATGAAATTTTAAATTGGTACGTGCTAAATGTATATGAAGATTATTGTAAATATTTATTCGATGAGTATGCCTTGCATTGAATGCAGAAGCGTTGGATAAAAATATCATGCACTTCCTTTAGTTTTAAAATAAATCTCTTGCAGCTTAGCTGACATACCTTGGATGAGATTTACAGAGAGTAATATATTTACATAGGATAAAGAAGTAGCCTCTGATTTCTCATTTATAAATCTTTGGAGAGTTTACTAGGATTTTTCTGATAGCTAAATATATTAATTCTTCCAGGGAATATCTTTTAACTGCCTCCTGTGTGCCAGGCACTGTTCTAAGGAGCTTGAAGCACACGATGAATCTGACTCTCATGGATCTCACATTCTAAATGAAGAAGGGCATGGAACTACCAACGTAAGAAAGTAGATGATTTCATTTCTTTAGACTATAGTAAATATTGTGGGGGGAAAGGAAACTTATAGAACAGTACGGGGAATAAGAGGGTGGGGCTAGGTTACAATATTAAATAAGTGGTTAGGCTACCACAAGAGGCAGATGTGGCTCGAGCAGTTGGGCATTCATCTCCCACATGGGAGGTCCCAGGTTCAGTTCCCGGTGCCTCCTAAAGAAGATGAGCAGACAGACAAGAGATCCACCAGGGTGGGGGAGCGGGGAATAAAAATAATAACTTTTTTAAAAAGTGAATTTATTTTTTTAAAAAAGATTTAAAAAAATAAGCAGTTAGGGCAGGTCTCCTTGAGAAGGTGAGATACGAACAAAATCTTAAGACTATGAGGAAGTTGAATTAGGGGATTTCTGGTGCCTGAGTGCCCTAGGAAGAACAAAGTCCTTCTGGCAGGAGGGTTCCTGGATGTTCCAGAAAAAAAGTCAAGAGAAATAGAGAGGAGTGAGTGAGGGAGAAAGTGGTAGGAAAGATCATATATATAATAGAGAATGAGATCACCTGGTAGGTCCTTGTATGCCATTGTAAGGACTTTGACTTTACTCTGACTGAAATGGTATTGTTTCACAGGGTGATCTGATCTGACGTATGGTTTAAATGGTTCACTCTGAGTGCTGGGTTGAGAACAGTTTGCAGGTGGATAAAGAACAGAAGCGAGATTAGTTAAGAGCTATTGCAATCGTCTAGGCAGGAGATGATGATGGCTTGGACCAGGCTGGAAGCAGTGAAGGTAGTGAGTAGGGGTGGGATTCCATGCTTCTTTCCAAAGCCAAGTCCCTCCAATGCACTATATTCAATCTCTTTTCTACCCCCACATTGTTCCAGCAATTAATTCTCCCCTTACTTTTGGACAGTGAATATTCATTCTCTCCTGGATCTTTGTTTGTTGCTATTCCTCCGACTTAAAACATTTTCCCTTTGCCCACTTATCACCCAGCTACTACCACATCTCTTTGCAGCAAAAGTTCTCAAAATGCTTTTCTTTTCCTCTTGATCTCTAGTAACCTATTCCACTTACACTATTGCTATATTTATGCAAATTAATTGCTCTTATCATGTTTACCATTGCTAAATCCGATGATTACTTTTGAGTCTTTATTGACTTGACTGGCATTTTTTGTGCTGGAGTGTGCTATTGTCAACCTGCTTAAGCTGGAGCTACATTTCCTAGAATTCTCTTCCCTGCATGGTTCCTGGTTAGAGGTTCACCAAAAGAGGAAGTCAGTGGCCACAGCCCTCAGAAGGCTGTTACACTGAGATATGACAACAGCCTAATGCAATTTGTTTTTGCTCTCCGCTACTCTGTCTGGCTTGTCTGAGACTGTTGGCTCTGCTGTCCAATGAAGGCCCCAGGTATTGGCTGTAGACCCCAGAGAGCTCCTTCTTGGTCTTATTTGGGCTGCAGGGCCCACTTGACATTCAAGTCATGAACTAAAGTGAGAAAATGCCCCAATATTAACAGGATTGCATTGGAAAGAACATCTTCCACTGGCTGCCGGTGCACTATCCACTTTTCCCTGGCACGTGGGGAAATGGTGGGGAAAATGGTTTTTTGTGGTTTTTTTGGTATGCTCCTATGTCATCCTGGTCCAGTGAATTCTCAGAAGCTCTTTCAGATCTCTGGGGCTGAATTAGGTCAGGAGCTTGCCCAGTGCTGCATGATCCTCCCAGGGTGGACAGAGTGGTAGCCAATGCTGCCCCAGCTTCTGAATCACTTAGGGTTCTCCCTAGACACCAGGTTTCTAAATACCAGAAACTCAAAGCTGGAAATTTGGCTTCTAGTACTGAACAACTCCTGAAACACCACACCTGCTATCTGCTTTCCCCAATTTGAAGCAACGAGTTGTCCAAAAAAGCACTTTGGGGATCCAAAAGAACACTGCCTCATCCATAAATTGAGGGAGCACAGAAACGAAAGGTTTAAAATTCCATTAAGAATCCCCTGAGTCACCCATCTTCCTCCCTTCTTTTAGTCTGCACTATGCAACTTTAGCTCAGTGGGTTTTCTAAATTGTTCTGTTAATTTTAGCTGTTTCTCGATAGATAGCCACATTCTAGGTGAATCATCAGGAAAATTGAGGATAAGAGCAAATAGCACACTGCTCTATTGTGAACCACTAAATCAGCTCTTTAAAGAAAGGAAGAAAAAAAAACAGGCAGGGTACCTCTTCATTACATGGGTGTTTCTGGATAATTCAGATTATATGTACCTGTCTGTGTATGTGTGATATGTGTGGAATGGTGATTGGTCATGGAAAAACATGGTATGATGGTATGATGCTTAGTTTTTTGTTTTTTGGTTTTTTTTTTTCTTTTCTCATCTCTCTTTTGTTGGTCAAATGCAGTCAAAGAACATCTATATTTGTTCAGGAAGGAATGCAACAGACAATTCTGATGTTGTCTTTTTCCGATTTGACTCATAGGCACAGTGCAAAGGAGGAGGATATGTGGATTGTCAAAGTGCAAATGTGACTAATTTGCAGACAGGAAAGGGTTAATTGTTATATCTATCCCGGGGTATACAGTGTGAATAAATATTGCCTTATTTGTTCATTATCTGAGATATCAGCTTGCCCCTTTTAAGAAGATTTTATCCTTTTAGATTAAGAAATCTATTTTGTAACCTGTTATCAAGTCAAACATTTCCCCCCACATTATGATTACAAAGGGTCGTATTTTCTTGTCCTTCTCACCCCCACACAGTTCTGCCTTTGATGCAATTTGAACAATAGAGCTGCATTTTTCTCTTCCAAAGACTTTTACCCTGCAAAAATGGCATCATACTCGAGGTAAAAAGAAATAGAATGGTGAGCAGAATGCATAAAAGATGTCCTGGTGTTGTTACCCAAGAATGGTTGTAAATTGGTCACACTTCCTTTTCAGAAAGCCAAATAATGCTGCACTTAGATGTAAGGTAGATTCTTATAGTCAGATATACATTAGAGACCAGATTTTATGTATTTTATATATCTTTGCATCTCCACATTGTCTACGGGCTTGTGCTCAACAATGGTATTTGGAGGACTGTAAATAAATGAGTGGTTGAATAAACCAATGGAGTTACACTTCTGAAAGTGAGTTAGAGGGAAAAAATAAGGTGTAAAGAGAATAATCTTTTATATTAGTGAAAGCAGGGTTTCTCAACCTCTGCACTACTGACCATTTGAGTCAGATAATTATTTGTGGGGGGTGCTGGTGGCTGACCTGTGCATTGTAGGAAGTTTAGCAGCATCCCTGGACTCTGCCCACCAGATGCCAGTAGTGACATCCAAATATGTTGCCAAGTGTCCCTGGGGGTAGGGAATGAACAAAATCATTTCTGATTGAGAATCAATTTCCTTTTAACCACAAGAGATGGTTCTTTGAATATATGTAAGGCAGGATATACCATATGTAGGGTCACATTGCCAATAACAACATGTAATTATTAGGAATGTTTGGTGTCAAAATCAGTTTGATGCTCATCAAATTATAGACTCCAGATTGTATAAAAGGGTAGCATTATCAAGTTCGAGATCCTTCTTATAACTATTTTTCTTATTAAAGTCAGGTATATAAGATAAACCATAGCAAATTACGGATACGCAGACAATAGATCCTTATTCAGGCATTTATAAAGGATCATCTCCCCTCTCCCTATTGGTGATATGGTTGGATTAGAATGTGAATTCAGAAAGAGCAGGGAACTTCTTTCTCTTTTGCATGAGTAGAAACCCAGTACATAGAATGATGCCAAGTAGAAGGTAGGCAGTCAACAACGGTTACCCGGATGAATGGATAAATGAATGAATGAATGAATATGCCTTCTTTCTCCCAAGTTTACTGCTTAGCTTTTTCTTGCACTTTGACTGAACCCAAATATCAAAATTGCATCTGATCTATATTTTTGAAGATTATTGTAAGGTACAATATGAACATTTTTTAGGATTTCTGTTTTCCTTCAAGGTGTGATGTTTGTTTCAAGTTCCTTGTGCAATTGATTGGGTTTTGTTTTGTGTTTTAATATTTATTTATTTATTTATTTTAAAGATACTTAGATTACATAAATGTTATACAAAAAATATAGGGATTCCCATACGCCCCACCTCCCACAACCTCCCACATAAACATCCTTCTTTAGTGTGGCACATTAATTGCAGTTAATAAACACATCCTGGGGCTTTGCCGCTAAGCATGGACCATAGTTCACATTGTAGACCACACAGTTCTGCATGTTATATGATGATATAAAATGGCTTATATCTGTTGTTGCAATGTCACTCAGGACAATTCCCAAATCCCAAAAAAGCCCCTGTATTACAACTGCTTTACTCTCTCCCTGCCCCCAGAGCATCCAATGGCCACTGGCTCCACATCAATGTTATAATTTCTTCCATGCAGTTGATTGTTTGTTTCATAAATAATTTAAGTAATATGGTATAATTGAGGAAGAAAAAGAACTTGAGTAACCCGTTCCCCACACCATTCTAAATGTGTCCAGATAAGTTATCTGGATATTAAAAACACTAGTAAATTTATTTTAGAATTTCTAACTGAATTGACAAAGGCCTCCCCTGCAATTATTGAAAGCCAAAGAAATGAAGAGTTTAGAAATATATATATTACAATATGCAACACTGTTCCTGATAAATTACAAAGTTGTGATTTATTCTTGATAGATCAGTTAACAGCAATGATTGGCAGAGAAAGGAGTTAAGGCCAAATGTTCCCAGATAACTTTCTCAGCCTCACCCACGAACACTCCTCCAATGAAGATAATCACCGCATCTAAGGACATCTGAGATGCTTAGACTTAAAATACGCATCAAGGTAAATCTGTGCCCTCCTTTCTTATCCACTTCTCTGTTCCCAATTACACAAGACTCATTGAGGCTGCATATTCACATTGTGTATGGACTAAGTAACAACTAGAAACACTGGGGAAAATGCACTGGATAATTCAATAATAAAATACTTTTTATTTCTTGTATTACATCTAAAGTGATGTTGCTATGACACATTTTGTTTTTGTTTTGTTTTGTTTTTGTTTTCATCTTTGGGATTTGGGAAAACCAAAGATATTTGCCTGTCTCCAAACAGAATGCCTTATGAAGCAAGTGTGATTTCTGGGGGGAAAAAAAATACAGAAGTGCGAGATTCCAGTAAAATTAATTATTTGGAGATATAATTAATATGGAAATTAATTTTGAAGTTGATTATGTATTTTTCTATATGGTACTTATTTATTTTCAAGGAATCAGCAATTTACTTTCTAATTATTGTGTATGACTACCTAAACAGTATACTTGTTTATTAAAAAAGCAAACAAAAACAATAAAAATTAAACAAAATGCCTCCTTCCTAGTATGTAAGAGAGGTGATTACAAATTATTTTCTGCAAACTTCAGGAATAAGGAATTAAATGGAAAAAATGGATGAATCTAAGTTGTGAAACATATATAAAAGTTCCAAAAGACATCTTAATGATTCCTTCTGATTAATTTGTTGCTTGCCAAATTGATACATGTATATTCAGTATCTCCTATAATTTATTATAATGGAGAAGTGTTATATACAATTTTTCTAGCAGTGCTAAATCGAATCAGTGAACTTTAATCCACTCATTTATACCTCAGCTCATGTGTTTAGATCCTTTTCAAAGATAGTCACAAGCTCTCTCTGGAAAATCAGGATGACACTAATACTGAGTCTGTGATGACCTCAACTTTGATCATCTACTTAGTTTTAACTTTAGCCATTTCTAAAGCTTCATGGCCTTCAGAATTTGCAAGAATGTTTCTCCAATTTATCTTATATCATTTTGCCGAGTTGAAGGTATTTGGGGCAAAGTATTGAAGCAGTGTTTCTCAAAGTGTGTTCCCCAAATCAGGAGTATCAGCATCACATGGCAACATTTTAGGAATGTAAATCCTTGGGTAACAAGAATTTAATAAGAAAATGGGGGTGGTACCCCATTATCTGTAGTTTAACAAGCCTTCCAGGTGATTCTGATGCCCACTAAAGTTTGAGAACTACTGCACTGGAGGTACCTCTTAGAGAAGAACTTAATTTTCTCCTCTATGAGCCAGAATTTAAATCTATCAATGTTAATTTGCCATTAGTCAGGATTTTCTTATTCCTTCATCTTATTCTGTGGGGCACCTGTTTGATGAGATCAATTGGATGAAAAGACTGATGTCTTTAGAAGTCAATAGTTATTACCAACAAAGTACCTTTTGTTTAATGAGCCTATTAGTCACTTATATATGAGGGAACTCAGGCTGGAAGGACATTTTGGACTCATTAGAAACTTTAAGCAGGAGATGGAAAAATGTGTAGTTCCCATCTTCAACAAGCATGAACAGGATCTTGTATAACAGTTAACTGTCCATGACATGGCATTCCTTCATTCCTTAATTTTACACCTTTCAAAATCATATCTAAATGTGCAGGATACTGTGGTAAACAGACTTTGGTGTGAAAATTGGAAAATGTAGAATTGTTTAGCAAACATCTCGATAAGCCATTTAATTATTTTTAAATGGCCTTATATCTATTTATAAAATTCAAACAAGAATTAATAACCTTCCAAAACACAAAGTTTTGGCCTAGATGGTTTCACTGGGAAATTCATCAAACATTTAAAGAAGAAATGATCCCAAGTCTCTACAATATGTTCCAGAAAACATAAGTAGAAGTTACAGTTTATAATTAATTTTATGAGGCCAGCATTATCCTAATACCAAATCCAGACAAATACATTACAAGAAAGGAAAATGATACACCAATATCTCTTATGAACATATATGCAAATATCCTCAACAAAATAGCAGATTGAATCCAACAATGTATAAAAATAATTGTGTATCACAATCAAGTGGAATTTATTTTAGGTTTGCAAAGCTGGTTCAACATTCTAAAATCAATTAATGTGCTCTACCACATCAACAAGCTAAAGAAGAAAAATCACATGATCACATCAAATTGCAGAAAAAATTTTTGACAAAATCCAACACTCACTCATGATTTAAAAAAAAACAACAAAAACACCTCTCAGCAAGATAGCAATAGAGGGGAACTTCTTCAACTTAATAAAGAACATATACAAAAAAAATCTACTGCCAGCACCATACTTAATGGTGAGAAACTAGATGCTTTCATTTTAAGATCAGGAACAAGACAAGGATGTCCACTCTCACCATTCATTTTCAACATTATACTAGAAGTCCTAACTAACACAATAAGACAAGAAAAGTAAAAAAAAGGTATATAGATTGAGGCGGTAAAAATAAAACTGTCTTTGTTCACAGATGATATATAATTGTCTATGTAGAAAATCCCAAAGAACCAACAAAAAACTTCCTGGAACTAATAAATTATTATAGCAAGGTTGCAGGATACAAGGTTAATATACAAAAGTCAATTGCTTTCCTATATACCAGCAATGAACAACTGGAATTAGAAATAAAAAAAACAACACCATTTATATTAGTACCAAAAAAGAGAGAGAAACACAGGTATAGATTGAACAAAATCTATGTAAGTTCTATATGAAGAAAACTATAAAACTGATGAAATAAGTCAAAGAAGTTCTAAATGAAAGGAGAGAAATTTCATGTTCATGGATAGGAAGACTCGATGTTATCAAGATGTCAATTCTTGCCATATTAATATATGTATATTCAGTGCAATTCCAGCAGCTTATTTTGTGGATATCAACAAATTAATTCTAAAGTTTATATGGAAAGGCAAAAGACCCAGAATATTCAATACAATACTAAAGAAGAACAAAGTCAGAGGATTGACACCATCCAACTTCAAGATTTATTATAAATCTACAGTGATCAAGACAATGTGGAACTGGCAAAAAAGCAAATAGATCAATGAAACAGAATAGAGAGCCCAGAAATATTCACACACAAATATACTCAATTAATCTTTGACAAAGAAGCAAAGGTATTTCGATGGAGAATTGATATTCTTTTCAACAAATGGTGCTGGAAGAGCTGGATATCCACAAGAAAAAATTAATGTTGACAAGGACATTATACTTTTCACAAAAAAATTAAGTGAAAATGGATCTTAGAGTGAAGTGTAAAACATAGAATTATAAAACTTCTAGAACATAGGAGAAAATCCAGGTGACTTTAGGTTTAGCAATGACTTCTTAGACACAACCCCAAAAGTGCAATCCATGAAACAAAAAATTGTAAGTTGCAGTTCATTAAAATAAAGAAGTTTTGCTCTGCAAAGGGCACTATTAAGAGAATGATAAGACAAGACATAGACTCAAAGAAAATATTTGCAAAACACATATCTTATAAATGACTTGTATTTAAAGAAAAAAAGAGGACACTTCATCAAAGCAGATCTACACATGGCAAATAAGCACATGAAAAGATGCTCAGTGTCATGTATAATTAGGGAATTGCAGATTAAAATAAGAATGAGTTACCACTACCCTCCTATTAGATTGGGTAAAACCCTGGATACTGGCAACACCAAATACTGGCAGGGATGTGGAGCAACAGGAACTCTCATTCATTGCTTGTGGGACTGCACAATGGTATAGCCAATTTGGAAGACAGTTTGGTAGTTTCTTGCAAGGTAAAACATAAGCTTACCATATGATCTAGCAATTGCACTCCTAGGTATTTACCCAAAAGTGTTGAAAACTCATGTCCACATGAAAAACTGTACATGGATGTTTACAGCAACTTTATTCATAATTGCAAAAATTTGAAGCAACCAAGATGCCCTTCCATAGGTGAATGGATAAACGATGGCACATCCATACAATGGAATATTATTCTGTGATAAAAAGAAATGAGCTGTCAAGCTATGGATAAACATGGAGGAAACTTCAACATATATTGCTAAGTGAAAGACACCAGTTTGAAAGGGGAATATACTATATGACATTGTGGAAAAGGCAAAACTATAGAGGTAGTTCAAAGATCAGTGGTTGCCACAAGTTGAAGGGTGGGTTGGGGGACAGGAATGAATAGGTGGAGCACAGGGCATTTTTAGGGCAATGAAACTGGTCTGTATAGTACTGTAATTATGGATACATGACATACATTTGCCAAAATCCATAGAACTCTATACACAAAGATCGATCCTTACTGTAAACTATGGGCTTTAGTTACTAATAATGTATCAATATTGGTTCAACAATTATAACAAATGTACCACACTGCAATATGTTAATAATAGGAGCTACTGTGTGTGTATGGGGAGGGATATATGGGAACTCTTTTACATTCTATGCAATTTTTCTGTATACCTAAAACTGCTCTAGAAATAAAGTTTATTTAAAAAGATGAAAAATTTTAAATAGGTCTTATAGAATGGCCAGGAAAATGAAATATTGGGGCAGAATAAATGAAATTCATTGCATAAGAAAATCAAACTTTTAGGAACCATGCAGGAAGGGGAGATGAAACTCATGAGTGGAAGGAGCAAAACCTAGTAGTAATGGGACAAGTGAAAGCAAAGTAGGAGAGGTGGCCAGTAAAAAGTTCCTAATGCGAGGAGTAACCAAAGCAAAGGGATATCAAATATGTATTAAACCAAGGGTCACCTGCCATGTTATGCTGTGTTGTATAGTACTCCAATATTCCCCAACTGTGGTGGAGAAACTCTGGAGTGCACCGTCATGACCCCTGCTTCCTGATGTTATATATGCCTATAGATATTCCTTTCCCCTTCAGTGTAAACATGATTTGGGATACTTCTAAGTAATAGAATACAACAAATATGACAGAATGTATCCTTTACACATACGTGATTATGAACCTAAGATTGTAGTGCCTGTCTTGCCCCATCTTGCTGGAGTCTCTCTCTCTCCCTTTCTGGCTTTGAAGAAGCAAGCTGCCATGTTGTGGGCTGCCAATGTGGAAAAGAACCGCAGGCAGCCTCTAGGAGCTGAAGGCAACCTCTGACCAACAGGCAGCAGAAAATTGAAGTCCTTGGTCCTACAACTGCAAGCAACTGAATTCTGTCACCGGCCTGAATAAGCTTGGAAACTGATCCTTCCCCTCTTGAGCCTCAGATGAGATGGCAGCCCAGGCTGACATCTGGATTGCAGTCCCATGAGACCATAGCAGAAGACTCCGCTAAGTTGTGCCTGGACTGCAGACCCACAGAAACTGTGAGATAATAAATAAGTGTGTTTTTCAAGCCACTAAGTTTGTGGTAATTTGATATGCAGCAGAAGATAACAAATGCATCGACCATCAGTGAAATCTGCTACACTTGAGCTGGGTTTGGGGGAATGAAAATATTGAAACAAAACATTTTAATCTGAATTTGATCAAGCTTATAGATCTAACTACCAATTTCCAGAAGATAGAGTGGACCAAAAATACCACAGGGAGGCAATCGGCAACATCCAGGCAATGGAAAACTCTAAGGGACAAAAAATCCAGTTTATTGAATAAATAATCTGTAAGAAAAAAAATAAGGGGGCTATGGACTAAAAATATATTTGGGAGGTTTATCAACCAATTAAAATGCATGGAAATTATTTGCATCCTGATTTGAATAGACAGGTTTTAAAAATACATGAGATAATTGGGGTCATATAAACTTTGACTGCATATTTTATGACATTATGAAATTGCTGTTAATTTTGGGAGGTTTGATAGTGGCATTGTGGCTAGATTTTTAAAAAGTCTTTTTCTTGGAGAGATATACAATAAAATATTGTGAATGAAATTATAGGATTTGGTTCAAAATAATATACTGAGAAGAGAAGGATGGGGAAAGGAATATGAATGAAACAAGTCTGGCCATTCTTTAATAGTTGTTTAAGCTAGGTGATGAATAAATGGGAGTTCATTATGTTATTTTTCTCTTTATCTTTCATATCCTTGATATTTTCCATTTTAGAAAGGTTATTTGTTCCTTTTAATGGGGAAACCTAATGAAGCACACAAAAGTCAGGGTGGATTTGAGGGCAGAACAGCAGCCTCAAGAGGTATGTGCAAGTTGATCACCCAGTGGATGAAAAGAAAATTGTTATAATTTCCATTTATTTGTAGTATTATATATTTGAACAGTTATAATTTGTGTGTATATATTTATGCAATTTATAAATGAATTATTAAGTATGCATTGTGAATGTCTGGGCTTTTGTTTGTTTGTACTGATGAAGGCATCCGATCTGAAAAGCTTGACAACTGACTCTTAGAGAGTGGGGAGGCCTCTATCTGGGTTATATTGCAGTATCTCATCCTGGAATGTTATTAATTTGAAGGAGGTCTCGTTTTCATCTCAAAGTATACTGCTATACTATAATTAATCCAGAAAGCAACTTCACCATGGTGGCTAAGAAGGAGTACCATATTTCTCAACTGATGCTGTGTCTAGCCTCAGAACTACCACCAGTCAGTTGTGTTATTACTTCCTATCAGCTGGGTGGTTCTCACTGGTGGTCTGCCTCACAGTTGCAGCCAGATGGTGGCTGGGCCTTGAGTTTTCAAAGTCTTCTTCACTCTCATATCTGACACCTGGGCTGTATTGGCTGAAACAGATGGAGGCTGGATGGGCATCTCTCACGGAGGCTGGATGGGCATCTTTCCCCATCCAGCCTCTCCATAGTGACTAGCTCAGTCTACTTGACAGCATGGTGGTCTTAGGGTAGTTGGACTTCTTACATGGCACCTGACTTCTCCCATAGTGAGAATTCCAAGAAAGCCAGGCAGAAGCTGCCACAGCTCTTAAAGGCTGGGCCCAAAATGTCAATAGTGTAACTTCTGTTGCATTCTACTGGTCAAAGCAATCACAGGCCCGCACTGATTCAAAAGGGTGGAAGAACAGGTTCTACCTCTTGATGGGGGAAATGGCATACCCATTCAAGGAGGGAGGGAAATGATGACAGTCATCTTCGAGACAGGATACCCCATTATAAGACCTGAGTAAGATTCACCTGTAATCAGTATTTCCCCAGTAGGGTCAAGAACTCTGCATTTTGAGGGTGCACACCCAGAAATTCTCAAGTGCACTGAAATTTGAGAATCATTCTAGTGAATGTTTGGTAGTAGTTGAATCTCTCATTTTAAACTACTTGACCACACATTTTAAGAAAGGAGAAGGAAATTCCACCTGTGGGTTAACAGCCAAATGTTGCAATAGGCAGTATGGATGGGTATTACTGGAGAGAAAGTGGTAACCAGGCTCAACTTAAATGATTGACTTCAGGGACTATTTCCAATAACCTCAGACAGATTCGAGACTTGAAACATGACTCACATTCTCTGTTAATAAAGTTATTGGAGAAGGTATTAGAAAGGAAGGGGGCATGTTCTCATGGAGCTGCATGGCAGAACAGAATCTGCCAGGAAGGCCCTTCTCAGTTTTGTGGTCAGAGATGATGAGAGGTGGCTCCAAGGAATGCAGACACATCAGTCTGCCACCTCCAGGCAGAGTGCTTCCAGAGAGGTTCTGGTTCCTATCAGGAGACTGCACTTGTGGTCTCCTACATGAAGGGGAAAGGAGACCAAACCACTTATCTACTCTAAGATTTAACATGCTACAGTCTGTAAGGGACAACCCAGAACAAGGCATGGTATCTAGAGACTGCCTTTAACCTGATATGGTAGACAATGGAAGCTCAGTAAAAGGAGCGACCAGGTATCTAGATAACCCAAATTCATTCCATTGAGAGCCAGGCTCAGCATTACTCGACGTTAACACTCCAGTGAATAAGCATTATAGCCATCTTTCCTCTGACGATGTGGAGGATGGAATGCCAGCTAGATATACCATTTTCTCCTTATTGTCCTGGTCCCAGGTCCTTGAAAGAGAAATCCAATGATAATACTGTATACACGAGCAAACAAAATAAGTTAGCAAACAAAAATTAACCTCAGGGTGTTAACACAATAAAGCAACAGTGTTCAACTGGGGCACAGAATGAAGCAGCATTTAACAAGCAGGTTGTAAAATGAAATAACAAAAGAATATAACTTATATCTTCCATTATCTGGGCAGGATCTTGACAGCCCAATTTGTGTACCCTTGAAGGTAAACAGTTTTAAACCATGGGGGATAGAATGTGAAATGAATTATAATGACCTATTCTACTCTTCCAGATTATATAATATCCAGACTTCAAATACAGGAGGCATCTCTGTTACTTTAAACACAAAGTCTGTGTATGACTTTAGGAACTGTAATATATTACAGCTTAGGACCATGATAAATTCTAGCACCTCTTCCTCTCAGAAATGCTTGCAGAAAGAAAAAAATGTGAATATGCAAAGTGTAGAAGTAGAAATGCTGTTTAATCCTGCAACTATCATTAATATGACCGAAATGTGGCTATCAGCAAAAGATATATAAAGATATATCAATCCTACCTGCCAAGGTCTCTGTTGCTACAAAATTAATGAGCAGTCTGCTTCCTGCGAGAAGAATCCTTTGAGATGGGTACCTGCCTAGATAGTGCTGCAAATTAATCAAGACCTGCACATCCCTCTCTTTTTTTTTTCTGGAATGGTCTTTCTTCTTTAACCTTTACATTTATCTTGATAGTTCCAAAGCATTTTTGATAAGTCATTACTTAATCTGCAGGACTGCCCTGTAAGAGAAGTCAATATTATTAAACTGAGGAACAAAAGGATTAAATGATTTGCTCCAAGTTCCACAGAACAATGCCCAAGGCCAGTATTAAAGTAAAGGTTAATCTGATTAACCATGGGTTTCTCTGGATGCAGGTGACTTTTTTTTGGAATAAGCTCATCAAGAACTTTGGAAGTTGGTAATCATATTTTCAAGGTATCCTTGCCTTCTTAAAGAAAGAAATAATAGGTTGATATAAGAGTATAGAAGCCATTGTTTCCTCAAAAAGGAAAATGACACAGAGCTGTGCCATGGCCTTATGGAAGTGTAGTGCTAGTGCAGTCAGAAACTAGAAACCGTGATGGTAGCGGTTCTCCATTAGTGAGTATGTGAAATTCGCCAGGGATAAAGGAGAGTAAATACCATGGGGACTGAGTAGCATATGGTCAGAAAGGTGGAGGAGGTAATGTATCCCCAAATTACTCAGGACCTGAACGTTCTGGTCAAGAAGGGTCATTTTTTCCTATCAACTCCCCACCCCCCAACACCAATTTCTCCCCTCAGTGCCCCCGCCTCCCAATCCTTCACACATGTTCAGGATTCTGCTTCTTTCTAGAAGGCTTTTTACAGAGAAATGAAAAGCATTCATATGAGCAAAATATTGTGATAACTTATTTCCAGAGGGATGAAGAAGCCTATTTGTGAAGAAGCAATATCTTTTTAAACAAATTATACTGAATTAAGGTCATTTCTTAACAAGTCCCACCACTAGTTTAGTTGTGCTTTTGGTTGTTGTTTTGTTTGTTTGCTTGTTTTCCATTTAGGCAATGGCTACCAGATAGACAAATTGTATGTGTGAATACAGATTTTTAGGATTTTTTGACGTATCAACATAAAAGATCACTGATTTAATATATACGTTTATTTTTAAAAATAAACATTAACTCTTTTTCAGTCCACTATAACAATTATATACATCTTTTCCAGACAATTACCCGACTCTGTCAATGGAAGAGGTATCTTATAAAGAAGTGTGAAAAAAAGAGAGAAAAAAGCCTAATATTTCAAGATATTATCATGTAATACTTATTACAAACAAATGGTAATACATTGGGACATATTTTATAGTTTACATTTTAAGAGGGACACTACTCCATTTCATACCATTCTTTTGTATGAGGTATGCAACATTTGTCAGAATCACAAATTCTGAGATAAAGTCATTGAAATGATTTCATGCCACCTGTGGCCTATCTTTTTTGTTTATTTTTGACCATCTACTTGTCACCTTCAGATACCTAGATATACAAAAGCAACTGAAAATGAATGCTTTTTATGTGGTCACTCAGTACCTAGCACATGGCCTCACAAAGTAAATTCAAATTAGTGATCTGTGTGTACTTTTTATGATCTATAAGGATACTACCACAACTTTAATTCTAAAAAAATTGATACAGATCCATAAACAGTTAGCTTACCTTTAGGAAGCAATCAATCAAAAAAAAATGAACATGCATTTTTGAAACTTATAAATGGAATTACCAGTTGGAAAAATCCTTATCACTAGGTCTATTTTGAGTATAAATAAAGAGAAGAAAGATGATTAGAATTATTGGCTGTAAGAGGGATTTAGGAAAAATAAAATAGGTTTGAAATGATTTTATATTTTGGTGGGTAACATTATATTTATAATAGAACTGGAAGTTATGTTATTCTTAAAGCAAGTAAGAGGACCACTGATTGATTACTTCAAATATAAACTTTGCTCTATGTCTGAAAGTGTCAGGGTTATACTGGAAAGGGCTATCACTACAAGAACTTTTATTAGGTGGGGTGTAGGTAAGGGAAGTGGGAAGAGTCCTGGTTATCCAAATGAAGAAATAATAATGTTGATGTCAAGGAAAATCATTTTGTGGAACATGTTGGCTGGTCTCCTGTTAGGAAGTTTGACTGCTGAAAAGAGGTTAGACATGTCCAACTTGCTTTAGGTCAAAGTCATCATTAAAATGAGAATTTATTGTTTACTTCCCTTGAGAATTATTAAAACCTCTTTTCAAAGAGAAGTAGCAATTGCTGTGGTCTTATTTAAAATACATTGTGATCCATCCTAGAAAGTATAACTGATTATATATACATATATATATGTATGTATGTATGTATGTATGTATAACTGATTATATATATATATATATATATATGATTTTATATATATATATATGATTTTATATATATATATATTTAAGATAAAAGGAATCTGGGAAAGAAAAGAATGTAACAGAGCCAGGAGTACTAATGCTATTCTCACAGTTTTACACTACCTCTCATTCAAGCATTTAACAAATTAAATACAAGAGACAACTTATTCTGGAGAATTAGCATTATGCAACGAGAATTTTGCAAAACTGTATTTTCTGCTTAAACTTTGGCCACCTCTGTTATTACTGTCCTCTTCATCATTGTCATCATCATCATTCCCTTCTTCACCACCACCATCACATTAAATGTCATCTCCTCAAGGAGGTCTTCCATGAACTTTCTTTCTCTGTCACTAGTGCCTATCTTCCCATAATTTTTATCCCTTTTTCCTGACTTAAGTTTCTTCACAGTATATATAAACATCAAAAGTGTGTTTTTGTTTAATTATTCACTAAAGCTACATAAGGCCAGGAACTTTATCTTTTTTGGGTTTCCCAATATGTCTTGTGTACCTAGTACAGTTCCTGACATATAGTTGGTACTCAAAAAGTACTAGTGGAATGAATTATTTATTAACAACTCATACCACCATGTTCATTTATATATTTAAATCATATTTTTGGAGTGTTGACTATGTTACAGGTACTCATCTATGAAGAGAGGTTACAATAGGGGAAAAAAAAGGAAACCGTGCTTTCATAGAGCTCACATTCCAGTGGGAGAGAAAGACAATAGGAAAGGTTAAAAAAAGTATATTATGTAGTATATTAGATAGTGATAAATGCTAGGCACAAAAGTAAACTGGGAAATGAGGATAAGAAATACTGACAGATGGGGTGAAATTTAGAGAGGTTGCATATGAATCAATATTGGAGGGAAGTGAGAGAGAGAAATCAAGCGAATTTATTAGGGAGGCACATTCCAGGCATACAGAATCTAACATACAAATCAGTGAGGAGGCAGGAGAATGCCTTGCAAGGGGGCCAATGTGATTGGAGCAGAGTGAGGCAGGAAGGGAATAGAAAGCAAGAAGAGCCTTGCATTGTGAGTGTAATTGGAATCAATTGGAGGAATTTGAGCAAAGGAGTGATAATACAGTCTTAAAAGGATAACTCTGGCTGTTATGTTGAGAATATGTAATGGGGCAAGGGCCAAGGCAAGGAAACCATTTAGTTATCTTGTTGGGAATTGAATGCCAACACTACTCATACCAGAGCCATGGCCACTTTTTATCTGCAGCATAGGATTTATTTATTCCACAGATATTATTGAGTTCCTGCTTGTGCCTGATAATGTGCTATATTGAAGAATATAGCAGGAAACAACAGAACTTTAAAAGCATATAATTGAATTAGTTATTAATTTTTACTATTTGAATTCTTTGCTAAAATATTTATAGGATTGAAAATTAAATGATAGCTGGGGGGAGGAATTAGCATCTAGACTTGCTACAAAACATCATCTAAAATATCCATTTTCCAATAAAACATTATAGACATACAAAGAAGCAGGAAAATGTGACCCAAGCACAGAAAAAAAGCAGACTATAGAAATTTAATGGTCAGATGTTGAATTTAACAAAGACTTCAAAGCAACCTGTTATAAGTATGTTAAAAAAAACTAAAGGAAATTATGTATAAAGAAGTAAAGGAAAGTATGATGATATCTCTAACAGAAAGTTATCAACAAAGAAATTAAAATATATATATAACCAAATGGAAATTCTGGAGTTGAATAGCACTGTAACTGAAATGAAAAATTCACTAGAGGGGCTCAACAGAAGATTTGAACTGGCAGAAGAAAGAATCAGAGAATATGAAGATAGATTAATAGGGATTATAAAGATTACAGAGAACATGATCAGAGAGGAAAAAGAATGAGGAAAAATGAACAGTGTCTCAGAGAAATGTGGGGAGCCTTTAAGCACACCTGTATAAATGGATGTTCTACAAGAAGAAAGAGGCAGAAAAATATTAGAAGAAATGATAGCTGAAAACCCTCCAAATTTGTTGAAATTTGAAATTAATCTACATATCCAAGAAACTCAAGAAAATCCAAGTAGGATAAATGCAAAGAGAACTACACCCAGACATATCATAATAAAAATGTTGAAAACCAAAGACAAAACAATAAGAGAAAAATGATATGTTACACACAAGAGAACCTCACAGCTGACTTCTTATCAGACACAATGCACATCAGATGGCAGTGGGATGACATATTCAACCAAGAAGTTTATAGCCAGCAAAACTTATCTTTTAAAAGTAAAGCCAAAATAAAGACATCCTCAGATAATCAAAAGCTGATGGAATTTATCACTAGCAGACCTGCCTTATGAGAAATAAAGAAAGTTCTCCTGGCTGAAACAAGTATCAAAACAGTAATTCAAATCCACAAGAAAAATCAAGGAGTTCCATTTAAGGTAATTAGGTAGGTAATTATAAAAGACAACATAATGGCATATTTTGCTCATTTCTTCTCTTAACTGATTTTAAAAGCAATGGCATAAAATATGTAATAAATGTATTATTGCCTTTATAACATAGAAATGTAATATATTTGACAATAACAGCATAGAGGAGGTGGGTTGGAACAAAGCTGTATTAGAGTAAAGAAATGACACCAGTTGGTAACTTGAAACAGGAAGAAATGTAAAGAATTAGAAATGATAAAAGGAATTACATAAACTCTATAAATATAAACTTGTTTTCCCTTTTTTGCTCAGCAACCATAAGAGAGTTGGAGAGGCTATATTAATGTCAGATAAAATAGACCTTAACAAAAAGTGGGAATGTGTGTTGGCTAAGCAACCAGTGTTGCACTATTGCCAAAATCTAGACAAAATGCAGGAAAATCATACAAATACATAAAGTGTTAGTGTAGTGGCTCTAGGGTGAAGAGAATACGGTAAAGCTGACTTTAGTGAGAAAGCATCTCTGATGGTGCCTTCATTTAGACATTTCACAGCCTTGGAACTGTAAGCTTTACCACAAATAAATACCTTTCATGAAAGCCAACACATTTCTGTTACTTTGCATTGGCCACCCTGGGCAAGCTAAGACATCACCTTAGGGTGAAGGAAACCAAGAAGGGAAAGCAGACTTCACTGGTTTGTGGAAGGAGTGGGAGGGTGAGGAACTGAAAAGAAGAGCATTCTTTAAATAAGTTTGGCTATGGAACAAAAGAGAGAGAGTGGTAGATAGAAACATTCATGATATCTTTAGGAAAAACAGTGAATATATATATTCACGTATTGTTTTCTGATCATGGAAGTGATACACATACATTTAAAACTCTGAAGATTATAGACATATATTATATAAGGTGATAGTCTCCCAATTTTGACACCAAGATAACAATTGTTAAGAGTTAATATAAATTCCTCCAGTTGTGTATTGTATAATTCATACAGTTATAACCATAAAACTATTGAAAAAAAGTGGTAGGACATGGTGAAACTCGTATTGCCTACAGCAAAAAACTAGCTGTCTGGAAAAAAAAATGGGTTGCAATTCAAATGCAGTTAAGACCAGAGCCCATTGTCACATATATTGAATAGATTTTCTAGGGACATCTATGCCTATACATAGCCATCCTTATGATCCATGTTACCCAACTGGGAGTGGTCTGCCAGTTGAGATGAGATAATAGAAGTTGGGTTTTCTATATGAGCCCGTGATAATTTCTACTCTTTAGAACACTTATCACAGGGTATAATAATTTCCTGTTTTATTCTCAGATTATAGGGCAGGGATTATATCTAGGTTAATACTGTATCTGCAGAACATAGTTCCAATCACAGTGTGGAGCTCAAGTTTCCTTGTTGAATTAATGAATGAGTAGTATATAATCACTAAACATGTATGTAACATTGATAATGTATGGTGTGTGTCTGAGAGAGATTGATTTTGGGTTCAGTCTTGGCCTTGATAGCTCCACGTATAGCTGATGGTTCTAATTGCTCCAAATAAATTATATTGGAAGAACTGAATTTTAGCAAATGGTGCTTCCTAAGCAGAGTAGGATCAAGCTATCAAAAGTGATTGGAAATTTTAAATGATTACTGCCAGCCTTTAATTTTCCATATGTAGCATTTAGAGTAGTTTGAATGAGGCAGTAAATGTGGCTTGTGGTATATGAATGGCTGGTATCAATATGCATACATCCCTTGATTGTCAGTGATGGCTTAATTTATTTAAAACAGCAGATATTAAATTGAAATAGATTTCACTTTGTTTCAAATTCCAGTTGAACTGAATTGCAAAATTCACATTTTATGTGAACAAAAAAGGTCACTGGAAAGACCAATACAATTCAAGTTCAATTAATAGCCTACATATATTTTTTTACTAGAACAAATGATCCATTGTATTTTGGCACTGAATAAATTCCCATTTGTCATGAAATTAGCCATTTCTTTTCTTTGTTATCTATTTTCAAAATGGACCATCAGCTGATTATACTCATTTCTTTCTTCGTTAAACTATGCACGTTTTTCACTCATTTTTTTTTAAGATTCTCTGATTAATGTTTACTAAGGTTCTTTGAAATATGAAAATTTGAAGGTCAATTCCATTATAGAAATAATAAATTGAAACATTAGAACACAAAATGTGTTTATAAATAAGCCCATTGAACAAATAGAAAATTAAGATAAAGTGTCTATTATTGAAAATGGGCTTGCATTTGATTTTGGATCCACTTCACCAAAATAAAAATAATTCATTACTTTGCTTTACATTCTTTTGGGGTCTCAAAATAGTCCTTGGGCATTGACTTGGCATTACAATGATTTAGGTTAGAATGCCAACCTTTGGTAAAACTCTCACTACTCGTGGATGACATGATTCTGTATTTAGAAAATTCTGAAATGTCTATGACAAAGCTACTTGAGCTAATAAATGAGTTCAGCAAACTGGCAGGATACAAGATCAACATGTAAAATTCAGTAATGTTTCTGTATACTAGTATTGAACAATATGAGCAAATCATGGGGAAAAATTCATTTACAATAGCAACAGAAAGACTGAAATACCTAGGAATCAATTTAACCAAAGAAGTAAATGATGTATATGTGGAAAACTACAAAACAATGCTAAAAGAAATCAATGAAGACCTAAACAAATGGAGAGACACTCCATGTTCATGGATTGGAAGACTAAATATTGTGAAGATATCAATCCTACCCAAATTGATTTATAGATTCAATGCAATACCAATCAAAATTCCAACAGCCTACTTTACAGAAATAGAAAAGGCAATTACCAAATTTCATTTGAAAGGGAAAATGCACCCAAATAGCCAAAAAGCATTCTGAAAAAGAAGAGCAATGTAGGAGGAATTTCAGTGCCTGACCTTAAAACATATTACAAAGCTACATTGGTCAAAACAGCAAAACATATTACAAAGCTACAGTGGCATAAAGATAGACACATCAATCAGTGGAATAGAATTGAGAGTCCAGAAATAAACTCTCACCTCTATGGCCAACTGGTTTTCGACAAATCTACCAAACACATGTTAACGGGACAAAACAGTCTCTTCAACAAATGATGCTGGGAGATCTGAATATTCATAACTAAAAGAAGGAAAGAGGACCCTTATCTCACTCCCTACAGAAGAAGCAACTCAAATTGTATCAAAGATCTAAATATAAAAGTCAGTACCATAAAACTACTAGAAGAAAATGTAGGGAAACTTCTTAAAGACTTTTTGGTAGGTGGTGATTTCTTGGACCTTACACCCAAAATGTGAGCAACAGAAGAAAAAATAGATAAGTGGGATCTCCTCAAAATTAAACACTTTACACCTCAAAGGACTTTGTCAAAATTGTGAAAAGGCAGCTGACTCAATGGGAGAAAATATTTGGAAATCACATATCCAACAAGGGCTTAATATTCATGACATATAAAGAGATGCTACAACTCAACAATAAAAAGACAAATGACCCAATCAAAAAATGGGCAAAAGACTTGAATAGACATTTGTCCAAAGAAGAAATACAAATGGCAAAAAAAAAAAAAAACA